>CAOLHI010005770.1:0-71592 GCA_948474755.1 Ctenosaura bakeri | reverse complement strand
TCTGAGTATCTTGAAAGCTGAGTGAGCCACAGATGAACTAGAAGACAATGCATATATATTGAAAACATTAGTTAAGAAGAACGTCTTTGTGCACCATATCAAATTTGCCAACAGCTATTTACATAAAGAATGTGTCAATTAGGGTAGATTTGAAGGACTGTTGAAAAGATCTAAGATTCTGCCATTATTTCTGGGTCTTTTAGTTGATTTCAACCATATTCTTGCTTTCTATAGATGGGCCATGAGACTCACAGATGGATAAATGAGGAATGCTCTTTCCGTATAATCTCACGCAGAGATCCTACCTGTGGAATCTTGTAGAAGCCTATAATGTCAGCAATCTGGGAAGAGGTATCCGAGCCCATGCCACTGATGATAGCTATCAGGTTTCTCCCTTGGTCACATGTGTAATTGGGGACAAATCTCTGTGATTTGAAGAGCAGGTCCAGAGTGCTCCGATAAGTCATCTGTGCATCATAGTAGCTGTCATAGATGTGGAAGCCAAGTGCAACATTGGGCAAGATCTTGGGATTTTTATTTATTTCATTCACAGCAAATGCCAAGGCAAGGACATGCTGGTAGAATCTTGGAATCACTCTGCAAATAAAGTTAATCCACAGTTTTAAATTTTTATTGAATTCTGTAGCAGGACAAAAATGCTTTTTTCTCACTCTTGGTTTCCTGTCCTGTAAAAAAAGTTTACTTCTGATCTTTTAAAGCACAGAATAAACTCATGCTCAAGACATCTTTACAATTCTTTATTGATAGGTAGTAAATTTTGCCTTGCTACAGCGTTTTGCTATAAAACATCGAACCATTTGCAGGTATTATTCATATTAGTATTCTTGTTGTTGTTTTTACTATTACTATTACTACAACCAATGATTCAGACTGTCCAAGAATCTAGAAATTAATCAAGTATCGTCAGATGGTGGTAAGGATGCAAATAATAATTACTGAAATCCTGTTGTTTAGTCCAAACTAGTGTAGACCCATTGACGTAACTGCTAAATGGTGACTCTACATATAGGTAAATCCCACCAAAATAACGTATGTACTCTAGCTGGGACTAAGCAAAAGGATTCCAGCCAATAATATTTGTGTTCTGACTTTTCCCCAGTCCTGGAACTCAAGTGGCATGCAGAAGTTAAAACAAATAGAATTAATAGTTTGCATTATTAAATGCATGCAAAGGTTAACATCATAATTAAACTATTAGGACAGCTGAAAGCATATCTATTTTAGAAATCCACAAATGTGAGTAGTATAGCACTATTAAATGTTGCTCCATGATGAGCAGTTAACCCAACTCTTGTAATCTATAAGACAGAGAGAAAATATTTGAAAGATTTTCATACAAAGCATCCAGAATTAAATTTCTGGAAAGAAATTGTAGTGTTTACCTGAGTGATGCAGAAGCAATTACTTTTTGTTATCTCCCTGAAACCTCTAAGCATTCAGCTGCACTGTATCATGTCAAGGGGAAAAAGATCTTTCCATGCACATCTTCAGCACATCATCAACATTATTTTCTACCCCTCTGTCAAGCACCTCCTGTAACCTCCATATTCTAAATTTAAATGCCTTAGATGTTAGTCACCTTTCTTCACTCCGGAGTCGTTTCAGTAAATGGACCTTTCTGATGGATTGCTTTTCATTTTCAATGGTCAACTGTCTGATTAAAGCATATGAATTTAAGAGAAGTTCTATTTGTGTTGTGTTGTATACTATATGCTCACTGGAGCTCCATGCTGAAATGAGGAGGACAAAAGGAGGTCCAACAGTACATTTGGAGCTATGAATAGCTCTATGAAATGAGTAGGAGAATATTTTCACCCCACACGATAGACTTTTTGTCCTCCTGATTTCTATGCTTTGGCCAGAATTCTGCATCAGCTACTTAGTTAAGTATAAGTAAAAATGCCATTCGCCCATGCTCTGATCTTTAGCTGAAACAGAATAGGTTATGGATGAGTAAATCTAAACAACTGTTTTACATTCACCATTGCTACTTAGTCACAATTGGGATTCCATTGACAAGATTGTAACTCCTTCTAAAACTTACTTTAATGGGGTTAAGCTGCATGGGGATAAGAAGGCCCACTCTCAGTGAATGGAGTACATGTGGATGACATTTCCATCAGGTTTTGGGAGTGCGTGTCAGGTCCAGAGAGTTCACTTAATTAAGTAAAATATACTTACTAACGTATACAGAATGATACAGAATTCCTGATACTGATTTTTATTTCTAAACATCTGTACTTCTTCCCTCTTATTCTTCGATGCTACTAAGCTTCTCTTCTAGAAATATATGCATTTGGTTCCTTCGATCCCTCTCTTCTACCAAATTAACACCCTAACAAGAGGATCACTTTAGCTGGCCTCTCCATGTCTCTGTGCTTTGGGAATGTTTGGTTCTGTTCCGTTATAGTAAGTTTATTTAATTTCTTTTCTCATATCTATCCCAATGGATGTATTTCAGTGATAGTTTGAAAATCTCATGCAAGTATATTGCTTTTTTTTTTAAAGGCATCCTTTTGTCATGACCATGTCACATTTCAACATAAGAAAGATTTCTTCTTGTGAAAGAAGAAACTTTGTATTTATTGCAGAATTAACTGTATGTCCTTTCTCTGGCCATCTTCTGATTTACTTGAGTTTATTCATTTATTCTGACGAAGATCAGAGATGTAGGGGAGGATTTTTCTTACTTTAGGATCTCATTCCTAAACATCTTCTCTGAAGGATGTTCCCTGAAGATAACTTCACAGGAAACATAAAACATATGAGAAGAAATCCCACCAATGAGGAGCCCACCTGGCTGGTACCACTCATGTGGAACAGGGACAAGCTCAGCTGAGGGGCACTTTGGAGCATCTACTTGGTATAACATGGGAGGCAGTAGAAACATCCATTTCAGTAGCCAGAGCATCATGTCATCATGTAAACTCAACTGCTTTCTCTAAATGGAGAATCTTCACTGTCCATCCATGAGAGATACAACATTTAAACAGGATATCTTGGCCTACAGCTGACAGTCTCTCTCTGCAGACAAATGTTCCAGCCCCAGTTTTATCATCAACATCCATATAGTTGCATAGTTTGAATGCAACCTGAGACTGCTAACACTAACTGCAAGTTTCCTAGGGCAAAACAGAGAAATAAAATTAAGAAAGCTCTCCCTGCCTTTCCCCCTCTGTTGTCAGTTCTCAAAGGAAAAGGGATGTATTTATAACCACTTCCAAGATTGGTTTGTTTACTGCTTTCAGCTGGTTTCTAGAAAGTCTCTGGTGTTCTAGTCAGGTGAACATATTATGGTTATCACAGAAATTCCTTAGGGAAATCAATAGCTATTCAGCTTTTGAACTGATGCAACTATGTGTGATTTAAAGTGTAAAATACACATGAGGGAACAATAATATTGTTATCTTTAGCAGGGCCTTCTGTCTGATACAAGATGTAAATGGTGTAGAACCATATGTAAATAATGCCACAAAAGCTATCCAACACAATATACTGAAAGAGAAAATTGTTCAAAAAAGATGGGTCTGACCATATTTGAGTTAAAAAAGGTGACTGATTCAATTAAAAGGAGGCCAAAGGTGAGGGTCAACTCTCTTTCAGGAACCTTTGCATCTCTCCCTACCAAAATGGGTGGCTATTTTCCAGACTATGCCATTTTGATAAACCATTTTATTCATTATTCCTGTTTTTCTTGTCTCCTTTTATAATATATGAGTTATTGCAAACTGCTCTGGAAGAAATGAGTAGGTGGTATTGCCGCATCCCACCTGAAAATAAATAAATAAAAAATCCTTGTTTCAATTGATCTCATTGAAGTTCAGTGAGGAAGTGTCCTATGTCATCTTCTTGGGTGAAGCTCTGAGGACAAGTGAATAATAATGTAATAATAAGAATGGAGGAGAAATTGATGAAGAGATGGAAAACTTTAACTGAAATAATAATGGCCAGTATTCTACCTCGGCTACTTAGTTAATTAAAAAGTAAATTCTCTTACCCTGATCCCCTCCCCTCAAATCTGATGGAAACTTCATTCATCCATGGTCCAGTCAGCAGCAGAATGAACTTCATTCTCCCCACAGAGCCAATGCCTGATAAAACAGGTTGGAGGAAAGTTAAGGTCACGGCAATAGCCTGACAATCATGACAAAATGGCCATTGTGAACATGGAACAGTTACTTGGATTTCCGCAACTGTAACTGTTCTGTAGTAATGATCACTACTTAGTCATGATTGTGACCCTATTGCCACAATGAATCCTTCTCTGATTGGTGTCAGTATGGAAGTACACCATTTAAAAGTGCTTGAAGTGGGATGCTCTGCCATCTGTCTGTGAAAAACTTTCCCAATTCTTTTTAATTATATATTTTGGGTAGTTAGCAGTCATTCCAAGCAACTCTAAAGCATGTCTCTCAGCACAGCATAGAATATTGCACTGGGGCTTTTTATGCAACTGAGAGTAATGGGAGATGAAAATGACAAAACATGTTAGAAAACAAAAAAAAAATGCCTGTTCCATTGATCCATGCTCTGCAGCACTCAAACTGGGGATGTAAATCCTGGTTTGTTTCATAGGCTCATGGAAGAATAAGAAACTATGGCTGGCATTCTGCTTTGGTCTTATATGTTTTTCAGACTTCAGTTGCTTCAATGACTTGACTTGGACTTGACTCAGCAATAAATGATGCCCCATCTCAACTTGAGTCTGACATGAATCCAAGTCAATGGACTCAAGTCTACATTACTATATTTGGATCACCCTTGATTTAGGGGAAGACGTATGAACCCTGAATGAAGCTTAGTGGAATCCAGCATCCACCTTCATTTCAGCTAGCATTTGAGGGAAACTCAGTTCACCATGGGAAGGACCAGGACTGACCAAAAGAAGAACAATATGGATTTGACTCTGAAATTCTCCATTATCTAATGCACTTCCCTCCTGCTTATAGTGAATTGTCATTTCATATTGGTGGAATAACAAGGGAGAATTGTGTCTATATTTGTATACCCATCCACTCACCCACCAATACATACACAGCTCAATCCAGACTCTTCTTCTGGACCTTTATTCACCCAATTTCTGCAGAACCTGCTGAAATTGAAGCTGGAGGCTCAACTGGAGAGGCAAAGGATATTTATACCCCACACCCAGCACAGATTCTTTCTTTCAGTAATATAACTTTGGTATACTTGTAGGAATAAACTGACATAAAGTCCATGATGTTGATTTATGTGATAACAGGTTCCAACCTATTGTTGATTTTTTGTGTGTGCAGGGGACCTAGCACTCTAAGGCTAAGCTGGATTCACTGTAGCATAGAAATGCCCAATCATATTACACAGTCTCCCACCATCACAGATGTCTGGCACAGCACAGATGGATCTGAGCAGAAAGCTTTCATAACAAACTCAAGTTTTTGCTTGGCTTCCTCTTTACTTGCCTCTGCTGTGTTTCCCTTGCACAGTAATATACTGCAGTGTCTTCTGTTTTCAGATTTTTCATTTGCAAATAGAGCAGACTATTTGTATCATCCCTGGCGATGGTGAAGTGTCCTTTCACTGCATTTGAGTAGTAGATGCCACTTGAAGATGTGCTTATCCTTGCAACCCATTCCAAGTCCTTGCCGGGAACTTGTCTCACCCAGTTCATCCAGGTGCTGCTGAAGATGAAGCCAGAGGTTTTGCAAGTGAGCTGAAGGGACTGTCCAGGCTTTTTTGCACCCTCTCCAGACTCCTCCAACTTTATCTGTGATTGACCATCTAGAAGGAAAAAAAATATATTATGCAATATATTATGCAATTTATGCAATATATTATGCAATTATATTTCAGTCAGACAAAGTATTAAATGTAACAGTCATTTTTAGTCATATATATATATATATACACATACACATACACACACACACATACACACACACCTTGGAAAAGTGAGAGAAAGAGTACAAAGTGAAGCCAAAATATCATTTTCCTTCTCCTTCTCCTCTGAGAGCAGTTAAAAAGGGAATGATCAAAGCACATAGTCTTTTGTCTATGGGCCTAGCTGGCTAGGGTGAGTATATGGCAGTTTTTAACAGGAATCTGTCTGTGTGCATTTGCATATCCTGCAAAATAAAGCAGGCATGCAAGACTCTGGAAACTTACTCTATATGATCTTGGAAATGAGAAAGAATTAGAGTAAGGAACAGGACATAAATATTAATATCTTTGGCACACTACACCATTATAGCGCTATTACTCCTCTTTAACTGCCATGGCAACATCCTATGGAATCCTGAGATATGCAGTTTAGGGAGGGACACTTAGAACTCTCAGCCAGGGAGCTCTTGGACCTCAGTAAACTACAAACCTCAGAATTGCACAGGATGTTGCCATGGCAGTTAAAGTAGAATAATAGTGCTATAACAGCGTAATATAATACAACATTAAGCCCAAGGTACTTCATCAAAAAGAAGACTTAACTGAAAATTCAATGAAACTCAGTTACTCAGGAAGAGAACGAAATGCTTACATGATCAGGGGAGGAGAAAGAAACAGGGATATTTCACAAGCAGCTGATAAAGTGGGATGGCAGAGGATTAACCAGGGCTCTCCTGTGAAATTTGGATTTTTGGATGGTATGTGATGTTAGCATAGATTAAGGCCATTTCTGCACTAGCCTGTTATAGCGCGATGATTCCACTTTCAACATCCTCTGGAATCCTGGGGTTAGCAGTTACGGGAGAGGTCAGCTGGCCCCTCCCGAAACTGCAAACCCCAGGATTCCAGAGGATGTTGAAAGTGGAATCATCGCACTATAACAGGCTAGTGCGGAAATGGCCTAAGATACATCATTGCTACAATATCCCAATTACTTTTCCATCTCCAAATGGAGGCAAGCCTCTTTCCTGTAGCAACCAATCTCAAAGACCAGTTCCTTTCAGCCAGGTGGTATAATCTACTATAGAAAAGTCAAAGTTTGTGAGCGAGTTTGTCTGTTTTTCTATGTCAGGCAGCCAAAACCTCATATGATTGGCTTTGTGAAACAAAGAGCTCATATGATTGGCTGGCTGTGAAGATTCTATGGAATCCTGGGGTTGGCAGCTCGGGGAGGAGCCTTTGGAATTCTCAGCCAGAGAGCTCACACCAGTTGCTATGGAGACAAGACCTAGCAGCAAGAAAGAGGGCAGTGTATTCCTTCAGGAACCCAACTCTCTATGTTAATAATTATGCATACAGATTGGACTGGGGGATATAGGAAAAAGTTACAGGTACTGGATGAGCAAGACAATTTGGGGAATTAGAGACACAGGATCTCAAATCTTGAAGTATTGCTTAAGAGAAAATAATATCCGGGGCAACGCCAGGTAAATACGCTAGTTATTGATAAATGTAAAAAAGAAACCATTTCCTCTAAACAGAATGTCACTTTACATCCCTTAAAAACTAAAGGATTTCTATTAGTATGGGACTTTGTTCTTAGATGAAATACAAATAAGTATATGTCTTCACGCAATTCCTTTCCACTGAACTCCAGGCTGGAAGTTACTCACAATTTCATTCCTATAGATATGATGGATGAAGGAGTGGGGGAGAATTTTCTTTCATTTTTGCTAATGACAGCCTACCATTTGGACATTTGTGGACATTTCATTTGTGGGAGGGCAAGAACTTGAAAGAAGGCAGTTAATCAAAGTATCACAGTATGCTTAAAACCGTTTTAAATCGGAGCATGTTTATGTATTTCCTTTTTTAAAAAACCTTTTCATTATTTGGTTGTTAGAAGCCCTTTGTTTTAATCTAGATTAGAAGCCACCATGGGTTCTGTGATAAGGATAATGAATCAAAGAAGTAAACACAATTTTCATAGTAGTTTATAAATTTGGTTTTGGGTAAGCAATAGAATTTTTAGAATGGTTTTTTGTTCGTTTAAAGTGAGTTAACTTATTATTCCCTACACTGATATCTCTTGATGTAGTGTAGGTTAGAAATACAGGAAGGAGGGAGAGAGAGAATACATTCTCCACTCCACCCCAGAATATTTGGTTCCATCCTCTATATGCCAAATTTTCCCCATTACTTCCCTTGTCTGCTTAGTTCTAGTTATTCACTAGAACTGTTTTTAACAGTTTTCCTTCATTTTTTTATCATTTCAGCACAAATGTGTCCCACATTTTCCAGTGGATCCCTGAAGTAAGCTGAAATTATATCAGCCCATCACTTAGGAAGGAAGGAAGGAAGGAAGGAAGGAAGGAAGGAAGGAAGGAAGGAAGGAAGGAAGGAAGGAAGGAAGGATGGATCTGGACATAATAATAAAGTTATGAATAACTGCTATTTTTCATACTTTACTTGATTTATCTCTTCTTTCTTATGAGTCTCTGATTTGTGGCTTTCTAGTGCCTCCTCTGGTCACTTTTTTCCTAAAGTTAATGCAGTCAAGGGTTTTTATCTGAGGTTGCTGGGATCCCTCTCACTGTGTCTCTCTTGCACAGTAATAGACCGCTGTGTCTTCTGCTTTCAGATTGTTCATTTCCAGGTAGAAGTTGGTTCTGTCCTTGGAGGCTGTGAATCGCCCTTGGATTGTAGGGGAATAATAACTGCTTCCAGAAGCAGTATCATAATAGCGAACAAGCCACTCTATTTCTTTGCCAGATTTCTGTCTGACCCACTGCATCCAGTAGCTGCTGAGAACAAACCCACTGGTGGCACAGGTCAGCTTATGGGATTCTCCAGGTTTTTTCAATTCTGGATCTGACTGGCTCAGCACCACCTGTGAGATGGCACCTGGAAGAAGAAGGGAAGAAGACTTGTATTTAAGACAGGGAAAACAAAAACAGTTGCAACAACCAGATCCAGTTAATTTGTATTATATAGTTTGCAAAGTGGAACTCTCAACATACATGATGAGGAGGCAGCCAGTGCAATGAGTACTGGCAAAATGGGTTGCATCGCAGGAGGCCAGGCTGGATCACAGACTCTGTGAGCTGTGCCAGGAAGTCTGGGGCCCTTTTCGCACGGGCTTTCCCGAGCGAAATAGCCCTGTGAGCCGTGCGGGAGTGGGAGCGCTGCTCCACACGACGCACTCCCACTTCCGGTGCTCTCACGGGGCTGCAGCGGCGCGAGCGCGGGGTTTTTGATTTTCGCTTCCAAGCGAAAATCACCCCGCGCTCGTGCAACGCTCCCGGCGCCCACCCGCACTTACCTGTTGTGCGGTGCGTCGGAGAGGCGGCCGGGTAGGGCTTCCTTCCCTCCGCTCCTGCGGAAGGAAGAGGTGGGGCGGGGCGCTTGCGTGACGGGTGCGATGGCATCCTGCTTCGCGCAGGTGGGGGGCTGCTCGCGACAGCCTCCCGCTTCGCGCGCGCGCGTGGGGGGGGGTGGGCACGACTGTCGCTCGCTCCTGGCGCGCGCGGGGGGGACGGGCGCGACTGTCGCTTGCTTCCCGCGTGCGCGGGGGGCGGCACGAGAGGCTCCTGCTTCTCGCGCAAGCGGTGGAGGATGGACGCGTGAGCCGCCTCCGCCTCCGCCTCCGGGACGCTGCTGCTTCCCCGCTTGTTCCTTCGCCTGCGGAAGGAACGAGCGGGGAACCGGCAGGCTCTCGGAAGAGGCTTTTCGCGCAAGACGCCCACCCCGGCTCACGCAAAAAGCCTCAGTGCGAAAAGGGCCTGGGTCAGGTCAGATGGACTGAGGGTTTAAGAAGGAAGGGGAGGCCTTCTTGCCTTTGCATAAATCCATCAACAGGGGGACAGCACTGATGCAGAACAAAAAGCCCAAGGAACCAAGATCTCAGGGCTATTCTGTCAAGATTAGGAACTATGGTTTTCTTGTGAGCTCATTATATTCAGGTATGAGGCTGAATTTCAATTCCTAACATTATTTGAAGAATTTATCAAATTGTGCAAACTTCATATTTGAGAGGGAAAGAATTTCAAATATTTAAAATGAGAATAAGTGAAACGGACAGATTAGACCATCTGGAATCCTATCTTGGCTAATATAAATGACACAAGTCCAGACTACATCTACTGTCCTTATTAACACGGATGTAGAGTGTGGGCCTTTACGATCTGAAGTGTATTGTGCACTTGAAAAGTTTCTGGTGACCAAAATGAAAAGAAAAGTACTCAGCAGTTGGCTGAATCAGTGGAAAAAAAGTCATTTTGAGTAGGGTAGAGAATCAGTGATGAATCCAGCTGGATGAAAACACACACACACACATACACACACACACATATGTGCTTGAGCAATTGATTCCTTCTACTGGTAGGAACAAGAATAGCCCTGTCTTGACCCTCTACAACAGGGCTTTTCAGATGGTGTGCTGTGGCACGAAGGTGTGTCACCTGAAGTGCGCAGGTGTGTTGCCTACAATCTTGGAAATGTATGTTATTATTTGTAAATCATATATTTTAAAAAATATATGAAACTTTTTCATGAAATATGTTGTGTACCCATACATTTTGTAATTACAATTTATGTATGTGTCTGTATCTCTTACAAGGGTTTAGTTTAACCTCCAGTTTGCTAGTAAAACTGAGGCCATTTCCATACCGGGCTTTTCAAATGGTGTGGAGCGACCTCCAACGGAGGTCTTCTGCACCGTAGAGTGGACTGGGATGGACTACTTTTTTAGTTCCATACCTCAGTCCGGTTCTGTGCAACCGGAACTGGTCGCGCAGCGTGCTTTTTAAAAAACTATTTTTAGAGGTTTTTACAAAGCACGGAGTGCGCAACTCCGCGTCACTCTGTCGTCGCGCTCCGGAGCAGATTTGCAGGTCCGCTCAAGTGCGTGCCTGCAGATCTTCCAGGGGTGGGCTTCTGGCTGGCGAGCTTCTCCGGTTGGTGGAGAGCATCCATGAACCGGAAGCCACCATTTTGGATGCTGGAGCAGTGTGGAGCGATGAGCTCGTGCTGCTCCTCATCGTGACAGACTCACCCGGTCGCTCAGGAAGTCCGGTGAGTCCCGTTTTCACCCGGTTATTTTCCCACATGCTGAAAGGGCCTGAATTACTGTGCTGCAAAAATGATGAATGTCTAAAAAGTGTGTCAACAACATGAAAAGTTTGGAAAGCTTTGCTGTACAACCATCATTGGAAAATTCTCTTGGGGGGTTCAAACTCTTCAAGGACATATTCTTTCTCCAGGCAAACAGCTATGGGAAACTGTCAGAAACACAACTGAAAACCACAGAAAGACACATGTGAATAACTATGTTATTCCCTCCACAATCACAAGCATTTTAGAGAGGTATTTCTCATCTCCCTATTGCTGCTGCCGCCCCTCTTGCTCTTGTTCTTTTTAACAGATGGGCAAAGAAATTATTATTAATTTAAACAGGCCTTCAGCTTTTAGCTGGTTGGGGTACTGCAACTTATCTGCATTTTAAAAAATATGTAAGAGATTTTAATATGACTAATGATTTGAAATAAATATTTTAACTGGATTGTGTTGAGCAATGTATGTATGTATGTATTTATGTATGGATGTGTGCATTTCAGACTATTTTAGCTGCATTAACAGGAGGTGTAAGCTGCTTTGGGTCCCATATGAGAGAAAAATAGTATAATCAATCAATCACTCAATCAGACTGTTATCAGGCCATACACCTCTGTGATTTGATATGGTCCAACTGGAAAATATATTAATTGACAGATGCATTGACATAAAATATAAATTATATACCCTTATGGCTGGAAAGTCCATGTGGAAAGGGATACTGGCTGGGAGTAAGTTAGAGATGACCCCAGTATGGCCAGGTCAAAAGTTCACTGAAATTAGTCAAGAAAGCTTGACTTAATTGCTCTGAGCTAATCCTCTCAACTGCCAAACTCAAAAAACAATAAGATGCCTGGGTGCAGAGGCCAGGGCCCCTGCTGTGTGCATTTCCTACCAAGCCTGGCCCAGAAACCCCAACTCAACCACTCATTGAAACCAATTAGTCCATTCCTAACCCCATTGTCTGTGTTGCAACTCCCATTGTCCACTAGGCTGGGAGAGCAATCAACTCATGCCCTTTCAGGGAGGGAAACAGAGTATATAAACCCTTGGTTTTGAGAGTCAGTTGCAGCCAGATGAAATGCTGGACCTCACTGTGTTGCTCTGAATCCTGATCTGGCCTGCCCTTAGATAGAAGTCTAAGTCACATTTCAACTCTTCCTTACTCTTCTGGACTGGTAATTATAGATCCCCCAAACCCCTCAGCCTCTCCATACATATTTTTTTTTCTTCCCTTTCTCCTTCAGTTAGCTCTTGTGTGAATGTTTGACTGTTTGTATCTTGTGTGCATGCATGAGTGAATTCCCCCTAATAAAAACACATTTTTAGCTTACTTTTGAATCTCTGGTTCATTTCCTGTGTGAGCTGGTAAACATTTGTACGAAAGGTCTTGTTAAGTTACCTTCCCTCTTGCAAGCCTCCTCTTTGAGCTCATTCATTTTCCACTTCCAGAAGAAGGTATTAACATCATGAGGTGGCCCTTGTGGCACCTACGTTTTGGGGTAACTCAACTTCCCTCCACTGGGAAACCAGAGCAGAGTGTGTTTTGAAGACTCACCAAGAGGTTAAGTGGTACACTGAGAGTCAGAGTCATAAGGGGCCTCATAGGCCATTTCTGCACGAGTCTTGTTATAGCACAATGATTCCACTTTCAACCTCCTATGGAATCCTGAGGTTTGCAGTTTCGGGAGGGGCTGACCAGCCCCTCCCAAAATTGCAAACTCCAGGATTCCATAGGATGTTGAAAGTGGAATCATAGTGCTATAACAGTCTAGTGTGGAAACGACCATAGTCCACTCAATCCAACCCCACCCTCAGTGTAGGATCTCTAGCTAAAGCAACCCCAGTAAGCTCCTATCCAAAGTATTTGTGAAGACATTCAGTGAAGGAGACCCTATCATCTCTCTAGGCAATTGGTTTCATTGCCAAACTGCTCTTATTATCAAAAAGTTCTTTCTAATGTGTTCAGAGGAGGGTGACCAAATCGTGAAGGGTGTGGAAACCAAGCCCTATGAAGAGCGGCTTAGAGAGCTGGATATGTTTAGTGACATGATAGCCATGTTTAAATATTTGAAAGGATATCATGTTGAAGACTGAGCAAGCTTGTTTTCTGCTGCTCCAGAGCCTAGGACGTGGATCAATGGATTCAAACTAGAAGAAAAGATATTTCACCTAAAAATCAGGAAGAGCTTCCTGATGGTTAGAGCCATTTGACAGTGGAATATGCTGCCTTGGAGTGTAGTGGAGTCATCTACTTTGGAGGTTTTTAAACACTGGATGGCTGGTCATTTGCTGGGAGTGCTTTGAGCATGTATTTCTGCATGGCAGGGGGTTGGATTCAGTGGCTATTGTAGTCTCATCCTGCTCTATGATTCCATGATTCTATGATTCCCTGAATTTTCAATTGAAATCTAACTTCCTATAACTTCAGAACTTTAGACCTGGTCCTACCCTTTGGAGTAGCAGGGCACAAATCTGCCCTGTCCTCTCTGTGCCAGCCCTGTGTCACCCCTCAGTTTTCTCTTCACTAAGCTGAACAAACCCACCTCCTTCAATCTTTCCTGATATGATTTGTTTTCCACATCACTTATCATCTTTGCTGTCCTTCCATGATCCATCTCCCATATGTCTAGATCCTTCTTAAACTCAGGCATCCAGAACTGAATGCAGTACTGCATGTGAGGCCTCACCAGAACTGAATAAGTGGGACTATTAATTCCCTTGACTTGGAAACTATGCTTGTACTAATGCGGAATAAAATAGCATTTGCCTTCAATGCTTCACTTGTGATTTTAGTTAGCAAACACCAGAAGAAAAGCAAAAGTTCTTTCTTGCTCTGCAGCTTGAATTATATGAGAAGAAATTTGATTTGAAATTCACCATTTGAAATCTTGTTTCAGTAAGGCTTCTTTTCCCCCATATTGCAGCCTTCTTCAACATCATGCCCTCACGAAATATTGAACAAAAGCTCCTCTCATTTCTAATCAGGGTGGCCATGAGGGGCAGGTCACCCTCCTGCAGCACATTTTTATGCTGAAGTAAATTGGTCAGTTGCCGGACTGCCACAAGATTCCTCTCTCTTTACAAGGAAGCTAACATAACTATCTTTGTGAATATTAATACCATGTTAGCAGGCCATACACTTCCATGCTTTAATATGGCTTAATTGGCAAAATAATTAATTGGCATAAATATAAAATATGCCTTGCTATGGCATGCTTTAATATGACTTAATTGGCAAAACAATTAATTGGCATAAATATAAAATATGCCTTGCTATGGCTGCAAAAGAAAAAAGCTGGCTGCACATATACATTGCAAAATAAGGTCAGGAAAGACCTCAAGACATAGCCAGGCCATAGTCAGAAAATCACAAGGAAACTCCAGCAATAATGGACTTGCAGTTAGCCTCCAATGATTCAACCTTTTAGAGACAATAGGATCTGGGATGTTCCCACAGGAAGTCTAATTGTCTTAACTCCTCTCCCTCTCACCAAGCTAGCTTTCCATTTATCCCTACATTTATCTGATAATTATAGAGCTATTGGGATTACCATTAGCCTTTTGTCATCTAACAGTAAGACCATTAGCTCATTCCTGATCTCATTGTGCACTCTCTGGACTCCATTGCTTTCTCTGCTAGAGAACCATTAGCTCCTTAGTCTACCAGATGGAAAAGGAGTATTTAAACCCCAGTTTTTGGCCAGCCAACTTGTAGTATACTGATTGCTGGTCACCACTCTTCTGCTCCAATTCACAATTGTGTACTGTCTTCAGAGCTGCATTTAAGCCACATCACCTACTTCTCTGCTCTTCTGGATGGCAAACATCACCCACTTTGCCCTAAAATCTCACTATCCAAAACTTTCTTCCCTTTTCTTTCAGTTAGCCTTGTGACTGCTTGGATCTTGTACGTGTGATTTCAATTCCCCCCGTAAAACAATTAAGCTTAATTCTGGATCTTTGGCTGGTTCTTTCCTACACTAGAACTGTTAAGCACAAGTGTAAAAGATCTCATAAGGCTACCCTTATCTCACAGGCCTCCTCTTTGAACTAATATTTCCCACCTCTTCATGGAGTTACTGGCATCGTGGGTAAGCCTCAGCCCAAACATTGTGTCTCCTGGTTGTATACTTATCAACAAAGCATTAGACCATCCAAGGACAGAGATGGAGAGTATGGTGTGGGGGAGGCTTGGAGCAGCAGTAGAAATGATAACAACCTCAGGTCCCATTGGTTAACAACCTATCATCCTCAGCTAGGGGTTCATGATGCTGAAGATGACAAGGGGTTGACTCCAACCCTGAAGGAGAACAGTGCAGCTCTATGTTTTTTCCATAAAAAGAAAATTGAATGCCAAACATTGGAGAGTGATATGAAGGCAGTGGGTAGATAAATGAGGATTGGGAGTGGCCAATATAGCTCCACAGGAATGATTTCAAAGAAACGTCTTTAATGGCACAGTAACTTCATTATTGTTCAGCTTCTATGCTACTGAGCAATATACAATCTAACCATGAAAATAAGATGACAGGATAAACATCTCAAAACTTTTAATTCTTTTTCCTAATGAGTTGCTCTCTATTGTTCAGTTCTGGTCTCAGCAGAATGATGTAGCATTTGGGGGAAAATATACCAACCAGTAAGCCAGCACTAGAAGCCAAGATGGAAAAGATCTCCACAGCCACCATGTCTTTGCCTTTTGAGCTGAGATAGGTTGGAACAAAAGTGATCCAGACACTGCAAAAGACCAACATGCTGAATGTGATGAACTTGGCCTCATTAAAACTATCTGGTAATTTCCGGGCAAAGAATGCCACAATGAAGCTGATAATGGCCAGGAGGCCCATGTAGCTCAGAACACTGTAAAACATGGTGACTGATCCTTCATTACATTGCAAAATGATTTTTTCTGCAAGTGAGTACATGTCTAAATCAGGAAAGGGGGAGAGGTTGCCAACCATGTAGTACAAAGAATTGCTTGAAAAAGAGAACAATAGACAAGTATGGAATGATCTAGTCTTTTCCCTACCCATTTCTTCATCTTTGATCCTGGCTTGGTAGCTAGGAATGCTAGAGAAACAATGATAGTTTTTGCCAGAACGCAAGAAATAGCGACCGAGAAAGTAAAGCCAAAAATGGATTGTCGGAAAAGGCAGGTGCCTTTCTGTGGCTGACCAAGGAATAGGAAAGAAGAAAGGAAGCAGAACAGGAGGGAGATGAGAAGAATGTAGGTGAGATTTCTGTTGTTGGCTTTGACTATGGGGGTATCTTTGTGCTTGATAAATATTCTTACCACTAATGCTGTAATGAGGGCTAAGGAAGCAGCAATTACAGCTAAACTGATCCCTAAAGGATCTTCATAAGACAAGAAACTTATACTTTTGGAGATACATGAATCTCTGTTGTTGCTTGGATATTGATCTTCTGGGCATCTGAAACAGTCATCCATATCTGAAAAATAGGACAAGATTGCATTTCTGTACCAATTCATATCTTACTTATAGATCACCCTCATGATTCCATTTAGTACTAAAATTCAATATTATTTTTCTTTTCTTTTCTTTTTCTTTTCTTTTTCTTTTTCTTTTCTTTTCTTTTCTTTTTTTTTTTTTGCTTCCTGGGAACATTTGTGCCTCCTGGGAACTTCAGCCAAAGATAATCCAAGCTGCTTGTCACTTTACTCTACCAGTCTTCCTAGGAGATGTTCAAATTTCATAAATTGACTGGTCAGGGTTATATTGACCAGAAGTATGTTCGAGGTCATGATGGTGGAAAAAGTCCAGTTAGGATTATGCAGAAAAGCTCAACTCTGATGGGTTTGTGCTAAGTCCTTCACTGCTTCAGGCACTTTGCATTTTCCAACACAATGGAAGACAAATGGCTCAGATAAAGCAACTAGAGACCATCCCTCTATCTTACCCTATGGACATCTTTCCTATCCACCCTACCTGACTGAACACTAAGAGGCTGTCATGAATCCCATCAATGTTTTGTGTCTCTGGAGTTAAAACAATCATCCCATTCTGGACCACTTTGTCAACCTGTGGGAAAGCCATTATGGCTTTGTCCACACATCCCTTCAAGATATGAAAGAGAGTATAAAAATCCTAGCTTCAGTCCCAGCCAATTCTAGCATGTAGAATGTAGTCCAGACTGCCGCTCCCCTGTGCTACTCTCAGAAACTGCCTGACTCTCCCTTGTGACCTCCTTCCTCAAAACTGGTAAATATCACTCTTTTCACCCCTTATATCCCCCTATTCAACCTTTCCCACCTCACTTTCTTATAGCCTCATGTAGTCCTTACGAGTGTCTGATTTCTCATGTGTTGATCAACTGAAATGAAATACTTTGTTTAACTTTTAACTGGAGTTCTCTCTACAGTCAATATTGGTATACATAGGAGAAAAGAGCCTGCTGTTACCCTCCTTTCACAGGTCTCCTTTGAGCTATAATGTCCTAAAAATAAGGAGACAGTAGCATTTCAGGTAGACTCCAATGCCTCTCACCTCTTAGAGTAACATACTGAGAAGCAAGTTCTGAAAGTCTCATATCAGCTAAACAGCCAACAAAGATACCACTGAGAAATCCAGCAGAGCCAACAGGGATGCAGTCTCATTGCCCAGTTGCTGGTATGTCACGTACCAAGATGACCAAGTTGTTGTTGCTTTTTCTGTTCCATAGTCAGACCCGAACCCAGATTGGAATGGGTCCAGGTGATCTGTTTTATTTAAGAAAGCCTTGGAGTCGTGTTGCTACCTAATCTAACTTGAAAAGGGAGGTGACAAAGAGTGCACTAATTAACTATTTGGGTGGCTTTCAGTGGCATTTCTTTAGCAGAGAATTTGATAATCTTACTGACACCATGATTCTGGTTTCAATGGCAACAACCATGATAAGAGGTATGGAGAACAAAACATATAAGGAAAGGTTAAAGTAGCTGAGCATATTTAGATTAGTGAAGAGAAGGCTAAGGAGTTGCATGATTTTCCTTCTTAAATACTACAAGGACCGTTACAGAGATGATAGAGAAGGCTGTTCTCTGTTATCTACAGGATAGGACCAGGTTTATTGGTTTGAAGGTCAAGGAGAATAGATTTTAGTTAAATATTAGAAGAAACTTGCTGACTGTGAGAGTGGTTCTGCAATGGAACCAATTGCCTAGAGAGGTGATAGGGTCTCTTTCACTGCACATCTTTTAAGAAAGAGGCAGAACTAGAGCTCCCTGCTAGAGATATTCTAGCTGAAGATCCTTCATTGAGCAGGAGGTGGGGCTCAACGAGGCCCCTTCCAACTCAGACTTTGGATTGATGGAAATGTCTTGCAATACATCCTCAATCAAGACTAATACTTTTCTTTACTACCATGATCATTTCCATCATCAGCTCATTTACCACTTGGTTTATGCTGTTTGTTTTTCAGGATATTCCTAAGTATTCAAGGTTTTGGAAACTTCTTCTGGACAAGCATAGCTCTGGCAACCAGTCATTTTTCTGCTGACCATGGAACACTTTTTAATTGAAATGAATTGAATTTTCCATGAATTTTGTGCAAAACACATTCTTCTGTCCCAACCCTCTGCACTTTCGTACAAAATAATTTTCTTCCACATAGTAGCATGGTATGAATAGTGCTGAGAAAAAGCACAGGAACCTTCATATACTTGTGGAACGGTGACAACATTGCCAACATTGCTTGTTCTTGCATGCAGGAAAAAAAAATACATTATTATTTACACTTCTACTGTAGATTACAACAGTGAAAGCATTCAACTACTACACCATGGTCATCAGGTTTGTCCATTCTGAGACAAAATGGATAAATCATAACTATACTATAAGGGAAAGCCAAAGAACAATTGTTTTCTTACCATCCATTCAAACTTCCATCTTTCGATACCTATAATAACGCCTGTGTGAACAAGGGTTGGTTATACTGCCATTCAGTTTTAAAATAAATGCATGTCCTGGTATAATTCAATATGCTAATGCTTACATGGCTACCATGGCAAATTACTGAAAAAAAGTACCTGACAAAAAATTACAATTAACCTTTCAAGATGAAGAAGTGGTGCCCTTCATACATTACCTATTGAATTAGAATATTTCCCTTCAGGACATGCAATGCAATTGTAGCAGCAGAAGGGCTTCCCTTCCTCACTTTTCTTCTGAGAACCTGGGCGACAACGTTCGTTACACAGAGAAAGTGGAGGCAGCTGTTCCTAAATATGAGAGAAATTACAATGGGAGAACTTTACAAATAAATCTTTTGAATATTCCTCTAAACATAAATAACTTCTCTATTTAGAACATACAACCAGTCAGGACAGTCTTGAAGCTTGTGAAAGCTTTTTTATCTGAAATTTACACAAAGATGAAATAAGTAAGAAAAACATTTCATCCCTGGCTACTATGGGATATCAATAATGAATCCCAGGAGTTATAGGGTCTATTTTTGAGGAATGAATTGACAAAACCACCTCTAAATATTCCTGGCCTAAGAAAACTCAAGGAAAAGCAACATTTCCATAAATTATGTAACACTGTTTTTATTTTAGACTCTGATCAATGGCTATGATGATGCTCAAGAAATGAAAGACCCACCAAGAAAAGTCTTAGTCCTCCATATTCTGTACCTGGTTAAATCCTGGATGCCACACAAGCATATTTTCATCAATGGTGAATGGATAAGGAGCACTAGGGTCCACCTTTCCAACTCTTCTTCTCTGGAAGGAATTGTTTGTCAATGTATCCAAATTAATAATATCAAATTGACCTCCTGTTTCCATTCTCTGGTCAAAAGATACTCTTTCACCTGCAGAGTTGTTAAATGAAATGCTCTGTAGAAATGGATGGAGCTAATTAAAAAAGGAGGCAAGAGATGGAAAGAAAAGATGAGAGAAGAATGGAGACATTAATACTTCCATCTTAGAAGATGCATCTTATCACTCCAGTTTTATGGTTCAAGTTACATGCAAGCACATAAAATCTACAGTTGTATTTCATTAACTTTCCAGTGAAAAAAGAAAATCAATGCAGTCAAAACCCTATCATCTCAGTGGGAAAAATCTATTGTGGGAATATTACCTGCCAAGCCTGCAGATTCTGCAGTTTTAGTCTATTACATCTCTTCTTTGTACGAGAGGTACATTCTGTCCTTTTGTAGTTAGATCTAAATGAGGACATAGCATGCAAAGCATGAGCCAAACTGTGGACAGCATTATAGACACTGTAGCTGTGACCAGTCATGTTCATTTCAAACTGAGGTTTAGGGATATGCTCTAGCTTCTCATCCCCAGTACATTCTCCCATGACTTTGGTTAGCTCCCAAGACTCTGGAATGGAACAATCAAAGGCTTGTTCCCAGAAGACCTTAATAATTGTGTCTCTTTTGTTCTTGTATGGCTTTGTCATCTTTAGGAATTCTCTGAAACCTGGAAAGTCTTCTGAATGGATTGTAAAAGCAATGGCACCATGGAACACCTGAAGGTCCCAGCCCCTTAGAAGGCCTGTCAAAGTGAAGTCAATCTGTGCTGTCATGATCCAAACCTTCTTAAAGAATGTATTTTCCTGTCCAAGACCTCCCAAAGCTAAGATGAACCTCATAGCTGGAATCGTCAAAGATTCTCCATAGACAATTAAGGCATTAACATGATCCTTTGTTAAATACGCATAAATATCATAGCACAACTCTGCATGTTTGTCCATGTCATCCAAACGTGCTATATATGGCATTCTTTTTGTAAAGGCTATACATATCCCATTCTTGGAGAGCAACCGTTCCAGACTCTGCAAGAAATACTCTCCACTATTATTATCAACAGCAAAGATCCCAACCCAAGTCCATCCAAAATATTGTAGCAAATGAATAATCCCAGTGTTCTGATGGGATTCATTTGGGACCATGGAATAAAATGTGGAATCCTGAGTGATATTCATCTCTTGAAGGTCAAATGAGCCATAGATGAACTAAAATAAAACGCAGATGTATAGTACAGATGTATTAATAGGAATGTGTTTATGTTCTTTCAGTTATCTATTTAACAACCAGTTGGGAGGAAGAGTTTTAAGTGTTGTCACTAATAATCTCAAAAAATATTTTGGTGATGTTTCTCTAATTTGAAAAAGATGAAGCAATTCCTGCAGGATTTTTTTTTTTTTTTAAAAAACAGATTCAGCCATTTCCGCCCATCTCTTTGTCCACATGTTTACCTATAGAATGAGAATGAGAAGATACTTCATGCACAGAACCCACCTGTGGAATCTTGTAGAAAGCTAAAAGGTTAGCCATATGAGATGAGGTAGCAGCACCAAGCCCTCCAATGACAGCTATCAAGTTCCTCTCTTTGTCACAGTTGTAATTGGGAGAAAATCGGTGGGATTTGAAGAGAAGATCCAGAGTGGTCCGAAAGGTCATCCTTGCATCATAATAGCTGTCAACAATATGAAACCCCAAAGTAACATTAGGCAAGACCTGAGGATCTTGGTTGATCTCGTTCACCGCAAAGGCCAAGGCAAGAGCGTGCTGGTAGAATTTTGTCACCATGCTGCAGAAGAATTCAGAAGAGAATTCTACAAGTTATAAAATCTTCCTTTCACAAGATTATTCACATTTAACTCATTAGTGAGGAAGACATTATTGCTGATGCTTCTGAGCCATTAAACCTTAAGACATTAAATATTAAAGGAACAGTAAAAGGAACAATGAAAAAGTGAAAAGTGTTCAATTCTTCCCCGCTCCTGTTCCAATCATGATCTTGCATGTTAGAAGAGAGTTGCTGCACTGCACTACTGATGTACTGCCAAGGCAGTACAAAAACTAGAGAAAATATTTTGTGTTGCTTTCAACTTCTTGGTTATATTTCCGTCCAAGATACAGTTTTGAACATTTTCATTTCTGGTTAGTTTAATGCCCAATGTTTCTTTTATGCTGACCAACTTGGATTGAGCTTTACTTATACTTTGAACAAACTTATTTCAATCAGTCAATCTATATGAGCAAGGTAAAGTTAAAACTCCTTTATTAGGAAAAGGTCCTGAGTTTGGAAATATTCAGATTAGAAAAGAAAATATGAATAAGGAAACATTTGATTGATAAGTACAGTGTTATACATGGTGCTGAGGGAGCAAGCTTGCAGAATGAAATCCTACTCTCGTAATCTTAAATCCTAGAATCCTAAGTGGTAAGAGATGTAGCAGAAGATTCTTTTCCCCACATCACACAGTTCAGCTCTAGAGCTGACTATCACAAAGTGCAGTAGTATATTTCATTTTCAACAAGTTTAGAGTGGAATAGTTAAACTACTGATGTATTACATTAACAATTTTAATAGTCATGATATGTAATCCCCATGAAACAGAGAATATTCTCTGAATTACAGTTAGGAATAACACAATTAGGATGGTGGCGTTGTACTAACATCCTGCTTGGAAATTAATAAAGCCATCTGACTGATGACTATAGAATGCAAAAGTGGGCTACTTATATTGTTAGTCTCATCTGGGATTGCTTTTCTTAGATTTCTCTTAGGCATGACTTCTTTGGATATACCCCAGATTCATCTTCAGACTGGATATAATATAGTGCTGTTCCCTTATTATTACCATGAAACAATAGTGCTCCATTAAACACCATCAGCTTAAACTGTATATTTTTAGCAGTAACATTGATTTTAGACAACTTTTCAGAAATCCTTCCATTCATGGTTCAACATGTTGCAAGTGTGCGCGTCTCATGACAAAACAATTATCTCAGTACATCATGCTCTATATTTGTGCTTTAAAAATCTTGCAAAATACATTAACATACAATTGTGCATTCATGACCCTTCCATATCTGTTTTTTTTATTTGGTTTTAGGAATCGTCTAACATTTTTTTGTTTCTGTAGGCTGTGGGTATATTACATTTCAAAATAATTCTTTTACGTTATATTAATTTTCCCTACCAGATATCTCCCAATGGTTGTATGGCAAAGATTTGTCCATATTAGGCTTAAGCGCAATGTATTTTTTTAACTATAGTTTCTCTTCCCATCCTCATATCATAATCTAAAAGTAGAAATAACTCCTAATGTTGACAAAAGTTTATATTCATTATAGCATTTGTAGCATTAGTGGCATATATAAGACCCACAAAGTGAAGGGGTAAGTTATGCTTTTATTAAAGAATCCCAGCATGCATAGGAGAAGTTCACTGTGAAGTTGCTTGCCTGAATACAGAGAGAAGGGAGAAAGAATCATTTCTTACTCAGGAACTCCAAAGAGATCTTCAGAAGGATTTTGTGTGAATGAGGCTTCGAAGAAAACATAAAGAAGCTGAGAAGTGATTCCCCCAATGAGGAGGTCACCTGGCTGGTACCACTCCTGTGGAATAGGGAAGATGTGAGTTGCAGGGCATTTCAGAAAGCTTCCTGTGAAACCCATAGGCAGTATGAGAAACAAGGGCATCAGCAACCACAGCATCTTGGCAAGAAAGCTTCTCCTTCTAAGTGCAGTCCCTTCCACCTCTATCCATGGCAACTGCCTGAGTCAGAAAGAATTTCTTGGACTGTGCCTGACTCTGCCAATACCCCCTTAAGGGAAAGGCATCAATCTTACATGGCATCCACAGGGAGACAGTTACCTGCCTTGAAGGCTAGCTGAATTTGTAACTTTCAGATTTCACCATGGCCAGTAAGATCTATAGCTGGGAAATGTCAGAAATGCAACTGACAGAGTCCTGTCTATCTCTTGTTCCTCTTCCCCATTCTCTGTGAAAGAGGGTCTTATACCCCATGCAGGATTGCCTATTGACTGATTTCTACTGCCTCCTGAAATCTTTTGCAATTTGAGGCAGATGAACTAATGATAGTGATTTGACTTATTCCATAGAGAAATCATTAGCTCTTCACAAATGATGTCTTGAGTGATTTTATTGGGAGGAAAACATATTGCATCATTTTCTTTTGTCTCCAGATGTGGCCATGATTCTCCCTTGCAGAATAAAGGGCAGATGGTAAATAGATCTCTGGTGTAAAGAAACGTGAAGAAGAAAAATAATTTTCAACAGGTGTCACAATGCATCACTAAATAGAGAAAGGAAAGCCATTGTTCAATTCCATTCTGATCAATACAATGGAGGATGGCCCTAGAAAGTTGGAGCATTGAGTCACCCTAATTAAGCTAGGAGGAGCTGAGCATCCCCATGAAATGGTCTGGTAAAATGAGATAACCCAAACCCTCTCTGTAGTTGAGCTGCTTCAGGAAGGAACCATCAAAAGTGCATTAAACAATCAAATGAAAGATGGAGACAACTATTGTAGTTGAGTCCTCTTTGGAGTAGCTAAGGCTGTCTACAACTTATTCTACACACATTTACTTGGGAGTAAACTCAACACATGATGGTGGGCGGGCTTTGAAGCAGACACTATGGTTGGAGAAGTTCATATTCAATTCTCTTTGATAAAGAATGGATTCATAGAACTCCAGAAATTTGCCCTCCCCCAACTGGACCCTCAGCAGCAGCCTGCCTGGAAGGGCCATCTTCTGCCATGAAGAAAACCATTCTGCCTTCATTGGTCCTCCCAAGCCTTGAGACTCTTTGAGAGTGATTTTACTTAGCCCCAGATGACATTCCCTTGTTAAGTTGGAGAGACAGTAGGAAAGCATGCAGCAGCCCTACGTCAGGCAGTGGAAAGTCCTGCCTGTGGAACACATCTAGTCCTTCACCCCCTTGTTTGTGCTTTCCATCTTCATTTCCCCCTAGATTTAATGGGGGGGGTTGCTTGAATGTCATCCAAAATGACATTCTAGAACACCCCTAAACATGACAGTTTAAGGACTTTTCTGCACTTGGTTTTTAAAATGGGGCGGTGCGTCCTCCTGCGAGGACGTTCGCATTTGGGGGCGAACTGAGTTCGTACTACTTACCATTTGTCCGGACTTCTGCCCGCTCTGGAACGCCCAGAACTGGTGGTCGCCTGTGCTATTGAAAGACCGATTAAAAGAGGACATTCAATAGCACAGTGCGCTCCAGTCCGTCGCTCTGTAAAGTATAGATCTACAGGCTCGCGCTAGTGCAAGTCTGCAGATCTTCTGGGGGCAGGCTTCCAGCTGGCGAGCTTCTCTTTTTGGTGGAGAGCCTCCACCAATCAGAAGCCTCCATTTTCATTGCCGGAGAGTGTGTAGCGCGGGTGCAGGCTGCTCCGGATCGTCGTGGATTGTCGGGGGGGGGACGTGCAAGTCTGGTGAGTAACGGACTGCCCCATTTCCTCCCCAAAAGTGCGGAAAAGTCCTAAGTTTATCCATAAACCAAAATTTTCACAACCTTTGGAAAAAAGACTTCAAAATCATTTGAAAGTAGAGGATACTTTAATCATTTTTGGATCATATTCTTTGGCCAATTTGGAGGTGACAATGCAGAAGTGGCAGGCAGAAATTCAGAACATTCTACGGTTGCTCACCCTCACTCTTATATGACTGATGTTAAAAGAAAGAAATACCTGCTATAATGGAATGATGGATGACCTGTGATAATTGGAATGATCCTCAAGAACCTTCCACACAATATTCTTTTGCTTTTCAATTTTTGCATTCTTAATATGCTCTGCAGCTAGTTTATCTCAAACCTTTATGGTTTTGGGCTGATGTCTCAGATTTATGTGGCCTTTTTGTGCATAATGAATGTCAAAGACTATGTGTGTAAATTAACACATTACACATAAACCTCTAGTCTCTCTTAAATAATTGTGATAGTATGATCACACGAAAACAATCTTTGAATGGGTTAAATTCCTGCAAGCACCAGTAAGAAAAAGAAAAGGATTTCAGGCAAAGTTCACATGTTGTACAGTCTGCAAATATAGTAGGCTTTTTGAGTTGTCCCAGGAGATAGTGAATCGCCTCTTCCGTCTGAGTAGTATGTTTTAGATGAGTCTGAGACAATGAAAGCCACCCACTTCAAGCCTTTTCCAGGAGCTTGCCTCACCCATCTCATTGTAAAGCTGTTGAAAGTAAATCCAGAGGCTTGACAGGAGAGTTGGAGGGAATCGCCAGGCCTTCTCACATCTGCTCCAGAGTCCACTACCTGGACCTCTGACTGGACACCTGAAATAAAGTCATGTTAAACAGTGGTGTTTTTTGTTTTTTAAAAAATTTGTTCAAGATGTGCTTGGTCCCTGGTTTTTCTGGCAGTTTTTCTTCTTTCTTGACTTTCCGCATTTCAAGTAAAGCATTCTCATGACTTAACTCTTCTCATTCAATTCACAACAAACTATTTCTGGGAATTCAGAAAAACAAAGCAAAACAGTAGTTTAATGTGAAAACTTTCCCGTGTCCTCAGCAGCTGAGCATCTGAAGGTGACAGAACTGAAAGAAAGCCCAGTTCTTTAACAAGGTCCGAATACTTGCTCAGCCATGGAGACCAACTGAGTGATCTTGTGCAAGTCAAACTCTTTCAACCCCTCAGAACAAAGTCACACTCTTTCAGTCTGAGGGGAAGACCATGGCAATACCTTCTGAAAAATCTTGACAAGAAAATCCAGCAATAGGCTCCCCTTAGGGTTGCCTTAAGTCAGAAATGATTTGAATGTTGACAACAAGAAAAACAACAGGATTGCAGAGAAAACATTGCTGGATCAGACCTTTGGTCTATCTGACCTATCATTTCAGTGGTCATCTGCTTGCCTATAAGAAACACATCAAGAGACCATGATGACAGCTATAGCCTCTGTCTTGTATTTCCCAGTCACTGAAACATAGAGATATACTTCATCCAATGCTGGGAGTGATATGGAGCCACCCTAAGAGCAACTGTTAGCCCTTGCCTGTGTGAATTCCTTTCTACGGGTACCCAGATTGGCAGCCACTGGTTTCCCTTGAAGCCATGAATTCCAGATGTTATCTCTCAATGTTTTAAAAAGGTCTTCCTTTGAGTTTTGTGAAACTCCTGTTACCATGGTTCTGACATGCCCGGGTGATAGCACTAGATATCTCTTGATATCAAACTTATTTGGCCTTCACTTGACCTTTCTCTGCCACCCTGCTCCACGTGTTTGCAAGGGCCACCGGACAAGCATGCAAACAGGCACAGCCGGTAATGGTTGCACATTCCAATCGCCACTTAGGCAGGCAGATTAATGGCACTCCGTTGCTTCAGGGGCCATTTCTTGGAGACACACCTTTCTTAAGCATGACTTTACACAAAGACGCATGGCCCTGAGCCAGCACCCTCTCAATGCTTAGCCATTTGCATACTGGCTACACTATTGTCATCCAGCGCTAAGCTAATCATGTAAAACCTGACCTTTTCCAACACTTTTGTCCCGCTCCAAATTTCCTTTGTTCTCACTGAGCATGGCTTGGCCTGGAGGCACAATCCACCCTATAAAAAGTCCCCAATTCCAAGTCCTCCTCGGATCGCTCCTGAGTTTCATCCAGCCTTGCTGTCGGTTTGTCCAGAGAGCTCCCCTCAGCAAACCGCATTGAGCTTTCTTCCCAGCAACCCTCCACTTTTCTCCAGGACTACAAGATAAGGTGTCGTATCACCCATTTCCCCCGAAAACCTTCATCTCTAATTTTCAGTTAGCTGTGTGCTTGTGGTGTCTTTTCTGTTGTTTGTCCTTTAATAAAACTATCATTTTTACTATTTTAAAACCTTGCCTGACTGCTCTTCTGACCTGATGCTGTATACATAGGGTTAAAAGATCCCAGCTAAAGTTACCCTGCCTCTCGTTAGCTTAAGAGAGTGCTCGAGTTAATTTCTTCATCTTTTGTTTTATTTGGTTGTTTTGGGCATCCCTCCCGAGACCCCCAAAATACACTCCCCCCATTCAAAGCCTTTCTGCACTACACTGTTATAGAGCTTTTATTCCACTTTCAACATCCTATAGAATCCTGGGGTTTGCAGTTTAGGGAGGGGGCTTTCAAATTCTCAGCCAGAGAGCATTTTGGCCTCAGTAATCTACAAACACCAGAATTGCACAGGATGTTGAAAGTGGAATAACAGCATTATAAGTGTGTAGTGAGGAAAGGCCCTAGCTTTCAGTTGATGACTCTGGGTTCTAATATTATGAAGGATTCAGAGTTTGACATGCCACAATTAGGTTTCCTTTTACTCAGCTTTTCCTTAAAAACCACAGACTTTCCTGCTATGTATCAACAACATTCAAACTGATGCATTTGAATAAATTTGGAGAGCTGCCAGGGCTGGAAGAGGGTTTTTTGTGAAGCTTCCAGTTCACTTCACTCACTGTGTCTCTTGCACAGTAATAAATGGCAGTATCTTCAGGCTTCAGGCTGCTCATTTGCAAATACAGCAGGCTTTTTGAGTTGTCCCTGGAGATGGTGAATCGTCCCTTCACTCTATCTGAGTAGTATATGCTAGATGAGCCTGAGCTAATGTATGCCACCCATTCCAGGGCTTTTCCAGGAGCTTGCCTCACCCAGTCCATTTCATAACTGCTGAAAGTGAATCCAGAGGCTTGACAGGAGAGTTGGAGAGAATCGCCAGGTCTTCTCACATCTCCTCCAGACTCTACCAGCTGGACCTCTGACTGGACACCTGAAAGAAAGTCATGTTAAACAGATTATTTTCTTTTTTTAATCAATTCAGGATGTTCTTGCTCCCTGGCATTTCAGGCAGTTTTTCTTTTTCCTTAATCTTCCACATTTCAGTTAGAACATTCTCATGATTTAACTTTTCCCATTCAAGTCAGAGCAAACCATTTCTGGGAATTTGGAATAAGCTGGTATTTTAAAAGTGAAAAGTTACCTCTGGAAACTGTTAAAAAGAAAGCACATTGAAGCCAAAATATCATTTTCATTCTGTTGCCTTGTAAGGGATTGTGTGGAAAGTGGTTGCAGGCACACCAGATTGGATGTTGCTGGTTCAAGAGGAGCAGAGTTCTTATTTAAACAGGAAGCCGCTTGCATATTTACATACAGTGCAGAATAAAAGAACAGCACTTGTCTTGGGAACTTCTATTTCATTTTTAGTCTTCATTGAACACCTTTTAGGAGACAATGGACAATTTTTCCTGCTAATGATGGAAATAGAGTGCCCACTTAAAACTGGATAAGGCTCTTGGATTCTGAAGAAAGAATTTCAGCAGGTGTTACTTTTCTTGTCACTAGGTTACAAGCAACACCTGCTAAATTGTCCCCTTCTACACAACCATTTCTACACAACTCTCCAGTTCTCAGTCCAGTAATTCTTGCATAAATGTCAAAAGAAAATAAAACAGCTCATCATTGAGAGCATTTGTCAACAGTTCCTGAGCAGTAGGCAGCGAAAAACTACCCAGAGAAATCACCTTTTTGTGTTTTTGGGTAGAGAGTATGTGCGGTTTTCAGGGATTCGTAGAGGTTAGCCTGAGAGGAAGGTTTTTTTTTTCTTCATGGGAAATATTTGTTACCCCTAAAGGTGGGTAAATCAGGGATCCACCCATATTGCCAATGGAAAATAGCCTGAGAAGAGGGATTCTTTTGCTTTATGGGAAAAAAATAATAATGAGAAATTCCTGCAGGCCAACTCTTATCTTGTGTCACAACTGGGAGAACTCAGAAAGAACTTTGGCATGACTTGATCAGTTTGACAGACCTGGAAAATGAACAGCCATACCCAGACATTCTTAATTCACTTCTTTGAAATTATTTTCTTTTATTTATTTATTTACTTATTTATTTATTTGTTTATTTTGAATTTATGCCCCCCTTTTCTCCCAAGGAGGTAGCAACAGCATGTACATTTCTATACCGCTTATCAATGCAATCACTCCCTAAGTGGTTTACAATATGTTAGCTATTTTCCCCCAACAAGCTGGGTACTTTTTACTCACCTATGGAAGGGTGGAAGGCTGAGTCAACCTGGAGCCCTGCAGGATCTAACTCACAACCAACTTTTGCCATCATTTTATGCATTGCTATTTCTTACATTTTAGCCAAAACCATCACTGTGGTTGCAGCCTTTATGGCTACCAAACCAAGATCAAGCCTGAGGAAATGGGTAGGGAAAAAACTGACATATTCCATTGTTTTTGGATGTTCTGTTATCTAAGTAGCCATTTGTCTTGTGTGGTTGGCAACCTCTCCTCCATTCCCTGATTCAGGCCATTTCCGCACAAGCCTGTTATAGCGCGATGATTCCACTTTCAACCTCCTCTGGAATCCTGGGGTTTGCAGTTTCGGGAGGGGTCAGCCGGCCCCTCCCGAAACTGCAAACCCCAGGTCCAGAGGAGGTTGAAAGTGGAATCATCGCACTATAACAGGCTCGTGCGGAAATGGCCTTAGACACAGATTCAGAAACTGTTGAGATAATTGTGCAATGTAACGAAGGATCAGTTGCTATGTTTTACTCTGTCCTGGGCTACATGGACCTCTTGGCATTTTCCAGCTTCATTGTAGCTTTCTTAGTCCAAAAGTTGTCTGACAGTTTTAATGAAGCCAAGTTTATTACATTCATTATTTTGGCATTCTGCAGTGTTTGGGTTTCCTTTGTTCCAGCCTACTTGAGCTCAAAGGCAAAATACTTGGTGGCTGTGGAGATCTTCTGTATTTTATTCTCTGGAGCTGGCTTATTAGGGTGTATCTTTTTTGCTCAATGTTACATCATGTTGAGGCCAGAGCTGAACAGCAAGGGCTGGGTAATGAGGAGAAAGAAGTAAAGAAAACTCTTTATTTTTGTTTTGTTTCTCATGACGTTGTTATGTATGTAATCTGAGGAAAGGCCCCAGGTTTTACTATAACATAAATTATAGGAATTAGAAATTCAGAAGTCCACCACAAATGTGAGTAAAACCATTCTACTCACTTTATCCCTTCTTCCTAGAACCAGCTTTGGAACCAACAAAGAACAGTGGTAAGTACCAGACTCTTAAAGGCCAAGCTCATCATTAATTGGCAGCAAAATAACTGAAGAAATAACCAATTTTGCAACTGAATACATGGTTGTTTACCCATTTTTATTTCCCTCATGAGCTGGGGGACTTTCTATTTCCTTTTCTGTACCTCAATGATGCCCTCTTGTGAGAACCAGAAGGAAAAGGTTTGTGACAAAATGACAGGATACTATCTTGCCATGCCAGAAATGGGGATCACTCTGTTCCTGCTCTTAGACTTCTACCTGCCACTTTGGCTGAGTTCTGTCCATGTGGATTTTCTTGGAGTTTGAATATGTGGAAAGCCTGCTGGTTAGGCTGCTGTGATGTGAGATATGCCTGGTCTCCTTTTATCAATTTTCTTCCTGCTATGAGAAAGTCTTTCAAGACCACACAGTACTGTGGGGGTTTTGCACCACAACAAAAACAACATTTTATGTGCGGGAAATCATATGCCAGTGTAGAAATTTCATTTTCAGTAGAATACAACCACATGGTGGATAAATCCTGAACTGCAAATGTTTTTGTCCCTCCAGGATTCTCCTTGTTAGGATTTCTCAAAACTTTTTTAAAAATATATATCCTATGAGGAGAAGCTTAGGGAACTGAGTATGTTTAGCCTGAAGAAGTTAAAAGGTGACACGAGAGCTATGTTTAAATATTTGAAGGAAAGTCATATGGAGGATGGAGCAAGACTGTTTTCTGCTGCTCCAGAAACTAGGACACAGAGCAATAGCTTCAAACTTCAGGAAAAGAGATTAAATATTAGGAAGAACTGCTTGATGATAAGAGCAGTGTGGCAGTGAAGTACCCTGCCTGGGAAGGTAGTAGAGTCTCCTTCTTTGAGAATTTTTAAACAGAAGCTGGATGACCTTCTATCGAGAATCCTTTGATTGCTGCATAGTTGCAGGGTGGACGCAATGGCCTTGTCGTCTCTTACAACTCTACGATTCTTTGTTTTTCAACTATAGTATGACTATTTTCAATTATTTTTTCCAACCCTACACAAAAATCAGACTCCTGAGAGATTAGCATAGTATTTCTTGCCAATGGCCATTTTCACACGGGCTTAAAAAAACGGTGCAGAGCATCCTCCAGAGAGGACGCCTGCACCTAGGAGCGGACTGGGTCGGACTTACTTACTATAGATCCGTACCTCTGCCCGCTCCTGAACAAACCAACGTGGTCGTCCAGAGTGCTTTTGAAAGACCACTTAAAAGAGGTCTTTCAAAAGCACGGAGCGCACCACTCCGTTCCCGCGCTCTGGTGCAGATTTGCAGGCTCACACCAGTGCGAGTCTGCGATCTGCCGGGGGTGGGCTTTAGGCTGGTGAACTTCAGTGGTTGGTGAAGAGCCTTCACCAACTGGAAGCTGCCATTTTCATTCCCAGAGCAGTGTGGAGCAGTGGCCACGCACTGCTCCGGACCAGCATGGACACAAGAGTCGAGCCCAAAGGTCTGGTAAGTACTGGTACGGGGTGATTCCCTCACCCCGTGCAGAAATGGCCACTGAAACAGCTGTTGAATTTATCTGACTTGGAATTTGAAGTTATTCTTGGATGCATAGTTTGTTTCTTTGATACACACATAGACACGCACAGACATGACTCTATATCATTCCATCTCCCTTCTAATAAACAGAAGGAGAACCAGAAACAGTAAAAATGTAAGCATTTTATCTTTATGGTCAAACTGCTTGAATAATATCTTTCCTTAATGACAAAATAAGGAGGTGCCAGCCAGAACTCTTTGGTTTTAGGCAGATGTTCTTCACTAGACTTCCACAAAACTTAGTCCAAACTCCTCTTCCGGACATTGATTCATTTGATTAACTTAGAAGCTGCTGAAAGCTAAACTGGAGGCTCAACAGGAGAGGCAAAGGGACACTATATGGATAATATCCTCTCTCCACACGCCTTCCTTCCTCCAGTAACATAACTTTATCCTGGTATAAAACTATTCCCAGTATATTCCTAGGCACTATCTTCAAGATTTTCCTTGTGCAGGAGACCTAGCACCCAAAGGCTGAGCTGGACTCACTGGGGCATAGAAATGCCCTGTCATCTTCCACAGTCCCCCACTGTCACAGACTTTGGGCACAGTGCAGATTGATCTGAGGGAAGAGCTTTCATAACAAACTAGAGTTTTTGCTTGGCTTCATATTTGTTTTCCTTCACTGTGTCGCTTGCACAGTAATATACTGTGGTGTCTTCTGTTTTCAGGTTGTTCATTTGCAAATGTAGCAGACTATTGGAATCATCCCTGGAGATGGTGAAGCGTCCTTTAACTGCTTCAGAGTAGTAAATGGGAGTTGAAGATGAACCTATCCGCGCAACCCATTCCAAACCCTTTCCAGGAGGTTGTCTCACCCAGTTCATCCAGTAGCTGCTGAAGGTGAAGCCAGAGGCCTTACAAGAGAGCCGAAGGGACCCTCCAGGCTTTTTTAAACCACCTCCAGACTCTTCCAACTTTATCTGTGAGTGAACATCTAAAAAAAAAAAAAAAAGCCCTGCAATTATAGTTCAGGTAGACTAAGGGTTAAATGTAACAGTCATTTTTAGTTAAAATGAAAAAAAAAATACCTTGGAAAAGTGAGAGAAAGAATACGAAGTGAAGCCAAGATATCATTTCCCCACTGCTTTTGTTCTGAGAGTAGTCAAACAGGGAGTGATAAGGCACACAGTGTTGTGTCTATAGACCTAGTTGGATAGGGTGAGATATACCCTAATCTGCCCGGGAAGCTGTTTGTGTATTTGCATATCCTGCAAAATAAAGCCACAGTGCAAGACGCTGGCAAGACGCTGGCAACATGCTCTATATGGTTTGTGCAATAAGAAAGAATTAGATTAAGGAACAGTGGATGGATATTATGGCCAAGGTGCTTTATCAACAGGAAGATTTAACTGAAAAGAAAGTCAGCTACTCAGTAATTGAAAAGAATCTCTAGGTGTTTTCCATTCTTTACTTTACTTTACACTTTATTGTTCTATAGCCAATGGCCATCACAACTTTTACAACAGTTAGAAAGTAGTACAGAAGTTACAGGATACTTACAAACTACAGTTTAAAATAATAAAACAGCAAATATGTAAGTAAACTATAAAATCACAGTATTAAAATTTATTTATTGGAGCCACTTTGCTTCAGATAGAAAGAGGCACGTAACTGAGTAACTGCAAACTGGGCAACTGAGTAGGTGACCCTTGCTTGTTTGTCCGCAAGGAGCAATCCACAATACTTTGTCCACAATACTTTGAGGGGAACTGTCCCAGGAGGGTTGGATCAATGGTATCACAAATCTTTGATGAGGTTCAGAATAAAGTGGGCAATATAACAGGTAATGAATTATGTCCTCTATTTGGTTACAACCAAACCCACATTTCCTCTCTGCAATTGAGGTACGTTGATATCTCCCTTCCAAATATGCAGAGGGCATCTGCTGAAACCTTAACTCTGTAAATGCCCTTCGAAGCTGCACGAAGATCAGGTCTTCAAAATATTGTGGCATTGCATGGTTGGTCTGAATATGAGGATACCAAATAGAAAAACGTGCCCCAACTATCTCCGCTATGTCTTGATTTGCATCATAGTTGAAAATCCAACTTTTAAGATCTCTATTACTAAGTTTTAAATAGGTCTCTTCATTAAGCTGGTAACTCATTTGTTTGTTATGACAATGTTCATGTTAGCTTGAAACATTCATGTTAGTTTGAAACAAAGCAGTTTTAGTATTATCCCTCAATTGATAATGTCATGCCCTCCCACAGATGAAGACTGCAACCTATGTAGCTAAGCAATATCAGAGTGGCTTTTCCTTCCCCTGGTTTTTAAAAAGTTTTCCCTGACCACTAGAACCTATATGGAGGCACATAGCACATTATTTTCAGTGACTGAAGAAAACCAAGGATGAAGGGAAAGTGATGGGAGGAGGAACCCCCCCCCAAGATATTTCAAAAGCAGTTGATACAGTGAGATGGCAGAGATTAAGCAGGGCTTTCTTTGTTAAATAAGAACAGCTGAAGGGTAGGTGATGTTAACATAGGCTTGGATGCATTGTTACTACATTTGTCCTAATCATCTTCCCATCTCCAAACAGAGTCAAGTCTCTTTCCTGTACAACCAGCCTCAAAGACAACTTACTCTGAATTAGGTGCTTTTTGATATATATAAAAAGAAACCATTTCCTCTATACAGAAGATCATTCTATATGCCCCCATCCCAAACCTAAGGGATTTCTGTTACCTGTGGCCTTCTCCTTAGATGAAATACAGATAAGTACATGTCTTCACCCAGTTCCTTTCCACTGGTCTCCTCCCGACTGACTCAAGACCAGGAAGGGACTTTGAAAAAGCATTAGGTTAACCAGAGGGAGTGAGGGGGTCTTTCATTTTGGTTTTAAAATGCATTTTACAACCGTTTCATTCAAAACAAAACAAGCTAAAACACTTGGATGCTGAGAGGCATTCAAGGACCTTGCAAATTGATTTGTGGACACATATACAGGGATATATTTTGCTCACCCTTGATTTAAGGGGAAAAGGAGTGTTTCCAAAGTATAAACCCTGAAAGAAGCTTTGAGTGGCATCCAGCATCTAGCTTCAGTTGTGCTGGCTTCAGAGAGAATCTTAGTTCAGCTTGGGAAGTCACAGGACTGGTCCAAAGGAGGCCAACTGGGAATGGACTCTGAGAAACTAATCTAACGTACCCAGAATCTAATGCATCTCATTTCCTGGATATGGGCCATTTCCGCACGAAGTGAGGGAATCGCTCCGTGCCGATATTTGTTGAATTTTCTGGGCATGGATCAATGCGGACTGTCCCTTATGCCCTTACACAGGGATCCTCCGTCTCGTCCAGGGTGAATCGGAGCAGTGTGAGGTCTTAGATCTGCACTGCTCTGGCTTCCAAAATGGCGGCTTCCGGTTGCTCGTGGGTCCCAACCAACCGCTGAAGCTCGCCACACCTAAAGCCCGCCCTCCGCAGATCGCAGGCTCACATTGGTGCGAGCCTGTGAATCTGCACAAGCGAGCAGGAATGCAACAGTGCGCTCTGAAAAATTAAAGAAGGATTTTCTACCGTTCTTTAAAAAGTGTGCTGGAGGACCAGTTGGGGGCGTTTCGGAGTGGACTGAGGAGTGCATCTACAGTAAGTAGTTGAAACCTAATCCACTCCAAGGTGCAGACGACCTCTGTGAGAGGACACACTGGGCCGTTTTAATTCCCTCTTGTGAAAATGGCCATGATGAAAGTGCCATTTCACACCACTGGAGAAATAAGTGAAGGTGTGTGTCTGTGTCTACACACAAACACACACACATAAAAAACCTAGTACAAACTCTTCTTCAGGATCTTGATTGATAATAGCAATAGCATTTATTTCTGTACCGCTTATCAACTGAGTGTTATCTAAGCGGTTTACAATGTATTTTAGCTAATTGCCCCCAACAAGCTGGGTACTCAGTGATTCAACTGACTTTGGTAGAAGCTGCTGAAAACAAAGCTGGAAGCTCAACAGGAGTGGCAAAAGTACATTCTATGGCTATTTATATTCCCTTCATACTCCTTCTTCCAGTAACATAACTTCACCCTGGTATATCACTAGGAATATACTGGTACTATCTTCAAGATTTTCCTTGTGTGGGGGATCTAGCACCCAAAGGCTGAGATGGACTCACTGGGGCATAGAAATGCCCTGTCATCTTCCACAGTCCCCCACCGTCACAGACTTTGGGCACAGTGCAGATTGATCTGAGGAGAGAGCTTTCATAACAAACTAGAGTTTTTGCTTGGCTTCATATTTGTATTCCTTCACTGTGTCTGTTGCACAGTAATATACAGCTGTGTCCTCTGTTTTCAGGTTGTTCATTTGCAAATGTAGCAGGCTATTGGAATCATCTCTGGAGATGGTGAAGCGTCCTTTCACTGCATCGGAGTAGTGAAGGGCACTTGAAGATGTGCGTATTGTTGCAACCCATTCCAAGCCCTTTCCAGGAGCTTGTCTCACCCAGTTCATCCAGTAGCTGCTGAAGGTGAAGCCAGAGGCCTTACAAGAGAGCCGAAGGGACTCTCCAGGCTTTTTTAAACCCCCTCCAGACTCTTCCAACTTTACCTGTGATTGACCATCTTGAAAGAAAAGAAGAAGAAGAAGAAGAAGAAGAAACCCTACAATTAAATTTCTGTCAGACTAAAGATCAAATGTAATCATCATTTTTAGTTAAAAGAAAAGAAAAATACCTTGGAAAAGTGAGAGAAAGAATACAAAGTGAACCCAAAATATCATTTTCCCACTTCTTTTGCTCTGAGAGTAGTTAAACAGGGAGTGATCAAGGCACACGGTCTTGTGTCTATGGGCCTAGGTGTGTAAGTTGCATATATGGCAGTTCTGAACAGGAAACTGTCTGTGTATTTGCATACATTACAAAATAAAGCAGGAGTTCAAGAGTGGCAACACGCTCTATGTGATCTTGGAAATGAGAAACAATTAGAGTAAGGAATAGGGCCTGAATATTAAATCCCAGGTGCTTTATCAGGGGGAAGAATTAACTGAAAATTCAATGAAACTCCGCTACTCAGCAATAGAAGGGAATGCTCATGAGATTTCCATTCATGGTAACTTGAAACATTGAACAAAGAGGCATCCATCCCAAGCAGTTTTAGTATTGTCCCTCACTTGATAATGCCATACCTTCCTACAAATGAAAGTTGAGACATATGTAGCCAAGCAACATCAGAGTGCTGCTTTATAAGGTTTTTATCAGCCATGAGAACCAATATGGAATGATGTAGCACATTTTTTCAGGAATTGAAGCAAGCCAAGGATGAAGTGAGGGAGAAGAAAAAACAAAACAAAAGTAACTCCCCCCAAAAAAGAAAAAACCCAGGATATTTCAAAAACAGCTGATAAAGTGGTAAGACAGATCATTTACCAGGGCTATTCCTGTCAAATTAGGACAGTTGAAGACTATGGGATGTTACCATAGGTCTGCATGCACTGTTACTACATTTGTCCTAATTGTCTTCCCATCTCCAGAGTCAAGTACCTTTCATGTTGCACCTAGTTTCAAAGACAACTTACTTTGAATTAGGTACCCTTTGATACGTGTAAAATCAAATAATTTCCTCTATGCAGATTACTTTATATGCCCCCTGTCCTAAGGGATTTCTGTTAGCCTTTGGCTTTCTTCTTTGATGATGATAAGTACACATCTTCACCCAAATCCATTCCACTGAACTATAGACTAGGTGCTACTCAGAGTTTCATTCCTGTAGATGTGATAGATTAAGGAGTGGGTGTGATTTTCTTTCATTTTTGATAATGGCATATAAAGAGCTGGATAGGAAAGAATATGAAGGAAGGTGGTTTATCAAAGCATCCAGCCAGATCCAGGGCTTTGAGCGCTAGGTTCTTCAAAGTTTAGCTTTGAATCCCAACACATTCAATGATATTTGTGCTTCTGAACCAGGGTTTACGACTTCATTGTAACTGATATATGGGGTTGGAACCACATCTTTTTCTTGATGCTGTAAGTAGTTACTGGTTCTTGCTGGTAGAAGGCATTCCTCCCTGTGTTCCAGGATCATCTACGTTAAAGGAAGGGAATAAATCTGCTTTGCTATTTTGTGATTCCCTGCACAGTTCGGCAGAATGCTATGCTGTATTATGGCTGTGTGGGAAGGAACATGATCTACCCCCATCATTTTATTGCCTGATTTGATTTTTTTCTCCCATATTTTGCCCAAAGTCTACTCCAGGCTATGCCAACATAAGATTTCATTTGTGAATCCCTGGGGAATATGTTCCCAAAGAATACATAATATTTTACAGGGTTTCTGATACGCTGCCATATGGGTCTTAGCATGATAAAGTTTTTCTGTGCATTTTCTTGCTTCCCACAAACAGAAATGCACAGGCCACAAAGATAAAGGGCAATGGGGAAGTAACTTGGATAAGTCAAGGCCTTCAGAGCAATTCTATGCATACTATATATTGAAAATGTGTGTGTGTGCCTATTTGTGAGTTAAATAGTAAGCAAGGGTGATAATTAAGGCTGTCTCATTTTTGAACAAATAATTTGATACTCTAAAACATGGATGACTCTTGACACCTGCGATGGTAATGCCTTCATGAACAGCTGGGGAATCATAGCTTAGAAAGGGAGACCTGAAAGACAAGGGGTAAATACTGGATCTTTTCGCCTGTGTATAACAGTACTAATGCAGAGACACTAGTTGGAGATTAAAAGAATGTTTTATTGGGGGTAAATCACAAGCACACATAAGATTCAAACAGTCTCACAACCATACAAGGCTAACAAAAGGAAAGGAATGAAAAATTGGTTAGTGAGGAGTTAGGATGACATGGGCAATACTTACCAATCCTGAAGAGAAGGAAATCGTGGTAAAATACCTCAAAATTGAGAGTTTGACAGCAGCACAGAGGAATGGGAATTGGGGGTGCAGAATGATGCCCGCGTGCTAGCAAAAAGCCAGTGTCTGAGCCTGGGTTTAAATACTCTTTTTCTGTCCTGAAAGGGAAGGTGTTAATGGCTCTCTGGCAGAGCACACAAAGGGGTCCACAGCTGGCTAATGTTCTTAGCATTAGATGACAAAGCATTGATGGGAGTCATGATAGCTTCTTAATATCTGGGCAGGTAAAAAATCAAAAGGTGGAAATTCAGCAGGAAGAAAGTTACAGGACATTGGTCATTCTTGCTTTGTCTGGTATTTTCAGTGGCTATTGTTTTCTAGATTTGGGCTATTGAGAGGATCATCTTAAATCCACTAAGTCAAGTTGTCCAACTAATCCTCATTGAGTTTATGACCTGGCCATGCCTTGAGGTCCCCTGAGACCTAATTCTGCATGTGTATAGCCAGCCTTCTTTGCCAGTATGGTTTTTCAGCCACAAATGTATGACTGATATTTGTGCCAATTCAACAATATCCAGGATTGGAGATAAGTCTGAGAGTCTTAAAGAACAAGTTCATCATTTATTGGCATTAAAATAAATGAAGAAATAACCAACTTTGCAGTGGAACTCATGGTTGTCTGTCCCTTTTATTTTCCTCATGAGCAGGGGGATTTTCTATGTTCTTTTCTTCTGCATGTCAGTGGTGCCATCTTGTGAGAAGCAGAATGAGGAAAAGGTTTATGATAAAATGGCAGGTTACCATCTTGACAATCTGGAAATGGGGAACATCCTGTTTCTGCTCTTATCCCTCCACCTGCCACTCTGGCTGAGTTCTGCCCATGTAGAATTTCTTGCAGGTAGAACATGTGGGAAGCCTTCCAGTTAAGCTGCTCTGATGTGAGATGTGTCTGGTCTCTCAAGCATGAAGCAACCCAAGATTCTGTGACCCACTGTCAACCCTCCGTCTGAAGACGGAGCAGGAATAACTTTGAACTACTTGAGCATATGCCCTTCATTTTTTCAAAGTAGTGAGGAACAGCAGTTGTGTTTATAAAGATTTTCATCTGTTCACACTCAGTTTGTGTATGGATCCCTGTTAAAACTGTATCTCCCCATTGTCTCTCTCTCCAGCTCCCTCTCCAAATCTGTCTCTCAATTTTTCTCTCTGTGAAAGGCTTCCCATTATTTGACACCTATGTGGCAGAAAAATATTATATGGTCAGCTCCATTCTCCAGTCTTTCAAATTTGCTGGTTAAAATGAGACTGAATTTTATTTCACAACAAATTGAAGAATTTGTCAAAATGCACAAACTTCATATTTGAGATGGAAGGAATCTCAAATATTTAAGGTGAGGGAAAGTGAAATGTACAGATTATGCCATCTGGGGTCCAACTTGGATCAGCAGAGGTGAAACAGCTCCTGACTACCTCTGGTGTCCTTGTTACAATGCATGTAGCTTATGAACTTTTATGATCAGAAGTGTGTGTGTGTGTTTTTTATTATTATTTATTTGTATCCTGCCTCTCCATATGGATCGAGGCGGTGAACAACTAACAAATAGCATGTATTTCTATACATGCCCCAACAAGCTGGGTACTCATTTTACCAACCTGCGGAAGGATGGAAGGTTGAATCAACCTTGGAGCCCGGCAGGATCGAACTCACAACCTTGTGGCTTGCAGTATTGGCATTTAACCACTGCGCCACCAGGGCTCAAGTGTTGTCCACTTGAAACATTTTTGGTGACCAAAATGAAAAGAAAAAGACTTAGCAGTAGGCTGAATGAGTGGAAAAAAATCATTTTGAAAAGGGTAGAGAATCTGTGATGAATCCAGATGGATGATTAAATCATGACACGTGTGTGTGTGTGTGTGTGTCTATGTAATGTGTGGGTGTCTGTCTATCTATCTATCTATCTATCTATCTATCTATCTATCTATCTATCTGTATATCATCTGTTTGAGCAATTGGTTCCCTCTACTGGTAGGAAGACGCATAGAAATATATTGGCTCTGTAAAAGCATCATTGGAAAATTTTCTTGGGGGATTCATACCCTTCAAGGAAATGAGCTATATTCAAGCAAACGGCCATAGGAAACAGTCACCCACACAAGTGAAATCCACATAGAGGTACACATGAATAATTAGTTTATTTTCTTTCTAACTACAAGGGTTTGAAAGATATTTCCCATCTCCCAACTGCTGGTGCTGTCCCATTCCCTGCTTTCTTTTCCCCAGCAGAGAAATACTTTCTTATTTAAATGGGATTTTAGCTTCTAACTGGTTGGGATCCTGCAATGGATGTGCTGTTTTTTCCTTTTTTAAAATTTTTAATGTGGAAATAGTATTAACATAATTTTATCATTTTAAATACATGTTTTTAAGTGACCTGAGTTTAATGTGCTTCTTTTTTATTATTATTATTTTAGACTCTTTTGGCGATACTGCTTTAACATGCAGTATGAACCATTCATGTCCCAGAATGTTGATGAATTCATGTTTCAAAAACCCAGAAAAGAAATTCTCATTCATTGTGTGGAGGTTTATTGCAATAAAGTATAGAACAGACGGTGGAATGACCTGCTGGAAGAGATTTGACTGCAAAATACACTGTCCAAATATTAAAAAGTTCTGTATACCTGTCCCTTTGACAGGCCTATCCAGTCAATTTGTAATTATGAATTTTAAATGGATGCATTTTGAATTATTTTATGTGTTTTAGTGTATTTTAATCTACAATGTGTTTTTAATTGTGTTTTAACTTATGCTGTACCCCACCTCAAGCCTCAGGGAAAGTCAAGTAAGAAATAAAAATTCATTATTTATTGTTATTAATAAATCCTGTGATTGGTTGTGAAATATAATGTTATGAAGGAGGTTCTGGGATAGTGGTTCACTGTAGACATCCAGCTGTGGTTATCCTTTTTCTCAAGAAGCCAATTTTCTCCAGAAACAGTAGCATGGAAGTTTGTTAGGAATCAGAATATTGTCTCATACAGCATAGATCACACTAGAACTATTGTGTGCATTATTGAATTAAATAGAATTGCATTCAATAAATGACATTATGGATTAGTGTAAATGCCTACTAGATTGCCAAGTCCCATTCACCTAGGTAACCCACCAAGGCATCTTTAAACTGGCCAATTTAGAGCCAGTTTAAAGCTCAGCCCTGTTTTCTTGTGAAGAATAGCCAAGGAGCATTAATGAAGTCAAAAAAGAAACTCTTTGAATTTCTCTTTCATTCTACACAGCCAAAAATAATTTGTTCACTTTCCTCTGTCCCATTCTGACTGTAGTGCTGGAGTTATAGAGTTCTTTATACTCTCTCTTATGGAGATGGTTCCTGCCTTTGAATTTTTTTCTTTTTCTTTTTTTCTTTGGTATCTGTTGTGTGCATGGTCTTAGCAATTGGCTTCCCGGGATATTCCTCATGACCCTTTCCTGGAATAATCTTTTGCTCCACTCCAGTATCTACCCGTATTTCCACAGGCAATATATCAACCATTTTGTTGATGCGCTTTTTTTCTAACGCAGCCTTACTTCAGCTGGTGTCTTCAGACAAACTGTAGAAATTACTTCTCTTTTCATGATCTTCTATCATCACTTAAAAGAGTTAATGGTAAACCTCATGGTTCACCTTAGCAACTATTGAGCAGTTACTGAGTAACTAGTGACCAACTAACCAAGACAAACTCATCCCCTAGAGGTTCAATATGCCAGTTTTTTCCTATAGGTGGAAGCAAAAAATAAGAAGACTTCTTGGGCAAGTCCTAATACGTGACTAATGGGACTTGCTCAGTTAGGTTAGACACAAATTTGGAGGCCTATCTACAACATAGATGTCACTGCAATACTTGAACCAGATACTTTTAATTGTGGTGTTGGTCTGTTGCAAGCACTTCCTTGTGTATCCATTAATAAAATGGGAATAGATGACTTGGTCCAGCTTTTTTTAAAAAATATTTTTTGTTCTTCTTCACCCTGAAATCAATTTCTTCACTAAGTTCAATTGAGGTTAGAGAGTCAATGTAATGCCCCCTCCTCCAGCATGGATTGCTTTGCTAATTGTTTTGCTAATTTCTTTGCTAATTGTTCTTCCACAGCATATGCATCTCTTTCTAGGCCAGTGAGTACAACCAGAAATTGTTAACTCTAAAATCAGTTTCTTTTTTTTGTATGCAGTCCCAATAGAAGTTGTCTCACTGTGTCATCTTGGGCACAGAAATACACAGCTGAGTCATCGGGTGTCACAGAACTCAACTGGAGGGAGAATTCATTCTTGGAGGTATCTGAAGAGATGGTGGTGCGGCTCTTTAGAGAAGAGGCATAATTTTTGCTCCCATCATAGGGGTATACTACTGCAATCCATTCTAAACCCTTGCCAGGAGGTTGTCGGATCCAGTGCCACCAATTATACCGAGTAGAGATGGAGAAACCAGTTACTTGACAGAGTAGATTTAGTGTCTCCCCAGGTCTCATTACTCCTGGTCCAGAAGATATGAGCTGAACCTCCAGGAAGACCCCTAGGAAAGAGAGAACTTATCCATGAATATCTAAAATCATTTACCATATGGTACTGTAATGGTCTTGGTTGTGCTACAGAATATGAGCTTACCTTTTAGTAATGCCAACAAAGAATATAAGACTAGCAAGAACTTCATAATATTTAATGAAGGAATATCCTCACTGCAAAGGAAGGAAGAGCCTTGCTATCAGAGAATGTTTGAGCTTGCATTTGAAGGGTTCTCTTTCTAAAGGAGTTCCTCATCATATCCACTGTTTCCTGGAAGAATTTGCATGAGCCTTCCCCACGTAATACCTGAAGTATAAATGGGTTCTTAAGAAGAGGGATGGGAAAAACTCTGTCTTCAAATTACATTTCTTCACATTACATTTCTTCAGGTTCCACTAACGAGCTGATTCCATCCTTTGTTTGCCTAAGATTACAATACCTTTTTTTGGTATCAAATTGACTGCAGCCAGAAACCTGTTGGTGTCATGCACATGTGGATATTCCTTTACACATACATATGTACATTCTTTTAAGTTATTGTGCAATGGATACATTCAGTTCATGGTTGCATTAGTGAAGACCTATTTCAGTTTTGACTAATGAACAGGATTCCAGCTGTGCATTCTTGTCAATGCACAATTCTCTTTCCTAGGAATGTTGAAATAGCCAATGTGGGTTCTCCATTGTTCCATGGTACAATGAGCAAGTACATTGGATGACCAGTGTAAGTCATTCAATAGAGCAGTGATGTATTTAAGTCTTTTACTCCAAGTCTCAAGTCAAGTCTCAAGTCTCTACCTTTAAGTCTCAAGTTGAGTCTCAAGTCCTTGAACATACTTTCAAGTCACATTTCAAGTCAAGTCTCAAGTCTGGAAGCCAACTTTATACCTCAACCAAAATTCGAAAATTATTTGACAGGGTCAAATAAAGTCAGTTTTAATAATTTAAGCAGAGTCGTCCCTCTGTGTTTTCAATTTTACTATCTGCAACTTCGGACATAGGAAATAGGATTCTTCTTACTCCCCATTATTGAAGTTTCAAATGCTTTAGAAGGAAGGTTCCTTCCATCTCAAGCCTGTTGCCTAAAACATTTGCTGTTCCCCTCTGAGAAGTGAACCTGTACTCTGTGGGCAGGTCTTGCTCTTAGGAAACCTTTTAGAAGGTTCCTCTGATATGCAGCAGGGACAGGCTGCGGAGCAGAGCTCAACTTTGCCTCAAGCCCATTGCCTAATCCATTTGCTGTTCCTCTCTGAGAAATGCACCCACACTTTGCGCTTGAGATAGATTGCCATGTGACCAGTAGGCAAAAAGAGATGGAGGTGCTGTTCAAAGTTGCAAGGTTTCTAGATTAATGCATTATATTACTGAACCAAGGACGGAAAGTCTCAAGTCGAATTGAGTCAGTGCCTCACTTATTGCCAAGTCGTGTCTGAGTTGAGTCACTGAACTTAAGTCTGACTGGAGTCTGAGTCTATTGACTTGAGTCTACATCACTGCAACAAAGGGATTGTGTACTATAATCATAGTGTAATTACATGAGAATAGGTCTGTATCACTCAAGGAAATTGTAGGATCTCAGCCTTGGTGTATGTTCCTGAATACGTTACTCAGTTTAATATCATGATTTTATTTCAGAAACTCTGTTTTAAGTAACTGATTTCTATGGAAGCTTACTCTACACAATCCATTTTTTGTGTGTGGGGGACAGGTCAATTTATGGAGAGCAGGTCATTCTATTATCAGAGGTCTTGAATCTCAGCAGTACATGATCCCATTTACTATTTGAATGCTTATAAATAATAGTCTTTTCATCTCCATGACCACTATCCATGGCCATTGTTGTCTGCTGAGTGCAGGATCTCCAGTGAAAGCAGCTCCAGCAGGTAGCTGTCCAGCCTCTGTGTGAAGACTTTCAGAGAATGAGACCCCACCATCCATCTTAGCAATTAGTTCTATTGCCATGTCACCATTGTGTCAAGAAAATCTATCTCATTTTCAACCAAAATCTACTCTGCTCTCACTTAAAAGCATTCCACCTGGTCCTACCTTTCGGGCCAACAGAACCCCCCCCCAAAAAAAACAACTCCACTTGCTTTTCTGTGATAGTCCTTGAGGTGTTTAAAGAGGGCAATCATGTCACCCTTCAGTCTTCTCTTCACCAAGCCAAACATACCTATATCTTTTATGACTTTCCCAACATTAATGAAGAGAGAACAGGATTTGAAAGAAAGAAAGAAAGAAAGAAAGAAAGAAAGAAAGAAAGAAAGAAAGAAAGAAGAAGAAGAGGTTCAATGACTTGATTTCTCTCTATCAAGGTACTTTAGGGACTAGAAAGTAGTGTTTGGGAATAAAGGGAATTTCCTGACCATCTATGGAAAACCACTCTAATCTGACCTGGCAGTTTGGAAGTTCTGAAAAGGAGGATCCTGAAGCCTACACTCAGAAGACCTGAGCTGGGATCAAAAAAAAAAAAAAAGTTATCTATGAATCATGAATTTATGACTATCATGTTATGCAACCTGCTTTGTGGCTTTCTTTTGCCCCCTCTGTTCATTTTTTTCTAAAGCTACTGCAGTGAAGAGTGTTTGTGTTTGACCTATTGGATCCTCCCCACTGTATCTCTCATAAAATAATACACAGCAGAGTCTTCCACTTTGAGGACTTTGTCCATTTGCAGATAGAAGTTAGAGCTGTCTTTTGAGGCTGTGAATCGCCCTTGGATTGCAGGAGAATAATCGTTGCTGCTTCCAGAACTATAATAATCTAACAAGCCATTCTAGCTTACTGACAGGTTTCTATCTGATCCAAGACATCCACTAGCTGTTGGGATTAAACCAGGTGACTGAGCAGGTCAGTTTATGGGATTCTCCAGGTATTTTTAAGTACTGGATCCTGCTTTAATCACTGTATATAGAAGCATGCTTATGTATCTACTATATAAAAGTCAATGTTTGTCTGTGTGTTTGTGAGTTTGTCTGTTTGTCTGTGTCAGGCAGGCAAAGACCTCATATGATTGGCTGTGTGAGGCGAGAAGACCTCATATGATTGGCCGGCTGTGAAGATTCTATGGAATCCTGGGGTTGGAAGTTTAGAGAGGGACCTTTAGAATTCTCAGCTAGAGAGCTTTTGGGCCTTAGCCTGGTTGCTATGGAGATGAGGCCTACCATCAATAAGGATGCCAGAAAACATTTGGGAGGCATATGTGAGAAAAATTGAAGTGACATACACAACATAGTTACAAGGTCTTCTCACCTCACACAGTAGATTGTATGGGTTCCAAATGTGAGGAATCTTAACGCTGGAATTCAAAACAAAAGATGCTTCCAGAAAAACATAAAGGCATTGCCCAAATTCAACAGAAAGCAAAGCAAAAAAATAAATTAACATAAAATAAAATAATATCAGCGTCACCAGACAACACAGATTGTTTTGGGGACTTTGGGGAAAAGTTACAGGTACTGGAATAGGCAGGTTGCTATGGAGATGAGGCCTAGCAGCAAGGAGGAGGACAATGTATTCCCTCAGGAACCCAACCTCTGTATGTTAACAACTCTAAATACAGGTTACACTGGAAAATATGGGGAAAGTTACAGGTACTGGAGAAGGTAGTTTGGTGAGTTCCTAAGAGGAAAATGAAATCCCAAGCAATGCTGGTTAAATATGCTAGTTGTAACATATTACTGAGGACTGCAATGTCACAGAGAGCCTTGGTGGGCTATGGATTGGGTGGAGGGTGCTGCCAAGTCATGGGGTAGAGTGGTCAAAATCATTTATTCAGTCTAGGTTGAACTGACTCCTACAGAAGTGGCATCAAATGCTTGTCCAGTTACACTTCTTTTCACCATTGAAGTATATTTAAAAAGTAGAATTTATAACTTTTTAAATATCTATGTGGACGCCAATATTCTCAACAAGCTTTGATTGCTTGTCTGAAACCTACAGGGTTGTCTTCATTCCGGCAGCCTTAAAGGAGCTGAAATGATCCAGCTGATTTGCTGATAAAGCAGACAAGGAGGATGCTAGTTGGTGGCTATGACATATATCAAGCAGGACAACAGTGAAACAACCAAAGAACCACTAGCTTTGTCCCCAGCATGGTCCTGGAGAGACAAGCAGAGTAACTATACCACAGCTAGGAAAATTCCCATGAACTCCTGCTTTTCCAAAGTGGGAAGGAATACTGGTCCTTGATCATGCTGACCAAAAGGAAATGGGTTGCCAGTTTGGAAGTATGTTAACTCAAAATGCTGAATCTTGATATTGGCAAGAAAATATTGTGCATTCCTATCATGGGGAGTATATTTTATCCTGATATTCCACACCTCAGACTGACTCAGGCCCAGGAAATGATTTTTGAAAAGCTCTATGTTAACGAGATGGAGTGGAAGGAGGGGGTTACATTTTGTTTTTAAAAATAATTTTAAAGCCATTTTATTCAAAGCAAGAAAGAAAAACATTTGGACACTGGTCAGCATTTAAAGACTTCCCACATGGAGTTGTGGGCACTTATCCAGGGACATATTTTGCTCAGCCTTGATTTAGGGAAAAAGGTGTTTTCCAAATTGTGAAACCTGAAAGAAACTTTGAGTAGCATCCAGCTTCAGTTTCACTAACTTGAAAGAAAATCTCAGTTCACCTTGGGAAGTCACAGAACTGGCCAAAAGGAGGCCAATTGGGAATGGATGTTGAGAATCTAATCCAGTGCATTTAGAATCTAATGAATCCTGTTTCCTGGATTTGGTGAAGTGCCATTTCATGCCACTGTAATAATAAAGGAGAATTGAGGTTCATTCATTTGACTTACGCCTTCCTCCAGTAACATAACTTTACATTGGTATATCATTAGGAATACACTGGCACTATCTTAAAGACTTTTCTTGTGCAGGGGACCTGGCATTCGAAGGCAGAGCTGGAGTCACTGGGGCATAGAAATGCCCTGTCATATTGCAAAGTTCCCCATTGTCACAGACTCTTGGCACAGCACAGATGGATCTGAAAAGAGAGCTTCCATAACAAACTAGAGTTTTTGCTTGACTTCATCTTCACTTTCCTTCACTGTGTCCGTTGCACAGTAATATACTGCAGTGTCTTCTGTTTTCAGGTTATCCATTTGCAAAGACAGCAGACTATTGGAATCATCCCTGAAGATGGTGAAGCGTCCTTTCACTGCTTCTGAGTAGCGAAGGGGACTTGAGGATGTACCTATCTCTGCAACCCATTCCAAGCCTTTTCCAGGAGCTTGTCTCACCCATTCCATGTAGTAGCTGCTGAAGGTGAAGCCAGAGGCTTTACAAGAGAGCCGAAGGGACTCTCCAGGCTTTTTTACACCCCCTCCAGACTCTTCCAACTTTATCTGTGATTGAACATCTAGAAGGAAAAAAAGAAACCCTACAATTAAATTTCTGTCAGACTAAGTATTAAATGTAACAGTCATTTTTTAGTTAAAGTAAAAGAAAAATACCTTGGAAACGTGAGAGAAAGAATACAACATGAAACCAAAACATCATTTTCATGCTGCTTTTGCTTTGAGAGTTGTTAAACAGGGAGTGACCAAGGCACACACTCTTTCTCTATGAGCCTAACTTGACAGGGTGAGTATATGTTCTGTCCTCAACAGGAAGCTGTCTGTACATTTGCATACTTTGCACAATAAAGCAGGAGTGCAAGACTTTGGCAATCCACTTCATTTGATCCTGGAGATAAGAAAGAATTACAAAACTCAGCAACAAGATGGAAGGTTCATGTGATTTCCATTCATGTTAGATTGAAACAAAGAAGAAAGAAACATCCATCGCAGATGGTTTTAGTATTGCCTCAATTGATAATGTTATGCCCTCCTACACATGAAAACTGCAACACATGTAGCCAACCAGACTGGTTTTCCCTTCCCCTGCTTTTTACAAGGTTTTTGGTGACCACGAGAACCAATATGGAAACACACAGCACATTTTCTCAGCAACTGAAGCAAGCCAAGGATGAATGGAAAAGTGATGGAGGAAGAAGGAAAAAAAAAAAACCCAGGATATTTCAAAAGCAGCAGATATAGTAGGATGGCAGAGTTTAAGCAGTGTTCTCTCTGTCAAATTAGAACTATTGAAGGGTATGGGATGTAACCATAGGCCTGGGTGAACTGTTACCACATTCGTCCTACTGGTCTTCCCATCTGCAAAGAGAGTCAAACTTCTTTCCTGTAGCAACCACTCTTGAAGACAACTTATTTTGAGTTAGGTACTTTTTGGAACATGTAAAAAGAAACCATTTCCTCTACAGAGAAGATCCCTCTTCATGCCTCCCATCCTAAGGGATTTCTGTTAGCATGTGACCCTTTCTGTAGATGAGAAACAGATAAGTACATATCTTCACCCAAATCCATTCCACTGAACTATATACTAGGTGCTACTGAGATATTCATTCCTGTAGATGTGATCGATGAAGGAGTGGGGGTGATTTTCTTTCATTTTTTATTTTTTTATTTTTTATTTTTTTTTTTGATAATGGTGTACAAAGACTTGGACGGTGCTTCATATGTGGGAAGAGAAGAACACAAATGAAGATGGTTAATCAAAGTATCCAGCCAGATCCAGGGCTTTGAGCGCTTGGTTCTTCAAAGTTTACCTTGGAATCCACATTCAACTATGTTTGTAGTGCTGAATGAGGGTTAACTGCTTCATTTTAACAGGTGTATGGGGTTGGAACCACATCTTTTTCTTGACTCTCTATGTAGTTATTGTTCCTTGATGGGAGAAGGCAGACATCCCTCCCTGCTTTCCAGGATGATCTACATTAAAGGAGGAGAATAAATGTGCTTTGCTGTGTTGTAATTTCCTGCAGAGTTTGGCAGAATACTATGCTGTATTATGCCTGTGTGGGAAGGGAGATGATCAGCCCCCATCATTTTATTGATTGATTTTTTATTTTATTTTTTGGCCCACAATCTACTCCAGGCTACGCCAACATAATATTTCATCTCTGAATCCCTGGGGAATATGTTCCCACAGAGTTTCTGATGTTTTACAGGGTTTCTGATACACTGCCATACTGTTCTTAGCATCATAAAGGTTTTTTCTGTGCATTTTCTTCCTCTGCACAAATAGTTATGCACAACTCACAAAGATGAAGAACAATGGATAAGTAACTTGGGTAAGTCAAGGCCTTCACAGCAATACTATGGACACTTCATACTGAAAATTACATGTGTCTGCCTGCTTATCTGTGAGTTAAAGAGTAAGCAAGGATGAGAATTAAGACTGCCTCATTTTTTTGTAGAGAATTGTTGTAAGTCCCAGGCTCTTAAGGAACAAGTTCCTTTTTAATTGGAAGCAAAATAATTGAGGAAATAACCAACTTCACAGCTGAATGCATGTTTGCCTGCCCATTTTTATTTTCTCATGAGCAAGGGGATTTTCCATGTCCTTTTCTTCTGTATGTCAGTGGTTCCCTCTTGTGAGAAGCAGAAGGAGGGAAAGATTTCTGATTTCTGTTTTTTTGTGTTTTTTTTTTGCAGGTAGAGCAGCATTTCCTGTGCAGGAAATCATATTCATGTGTAGAAATTTTATTTTCTGTAAAATACAACCACATGGTGATGAGAAAGAATTAGAGTAAGGAACAGGGTATGAATATTAAGTCCAAGATGCTTGTAGAGGCCACAAGGATGAAGGAGAATCAAACCACATCAAAAGAATCCATTTGGGTGCTGGGAAGCACTTGAAGAGCTCCCAAATGGATCTGTGAACACATAGCCACGGACACATTTTGCTCAGCCTTGATTTTGGGGAAGACGTGCTTTTCCTGAATTATGAAACCTGAAAGATGTTTTTAGTGGAATCCAGCATCCAGCTTTACTTCTACTAGCTTTAGAGAGAATCTTAATTCACCTTGGAAAGTCCCAGAACTGACCCAAAGGAAGCCAATTGGGAATGGACTTTGAGAATCTAATCTGTTGCATCCAGAATCCAGTTCATCTCATTTCTTGATTTCACACCACTGGATTAATAGGAGAGAATTGTGTGTGTGTGTGTGTGTGTGTGTGTTTGTCTACAAAAGACACACATACGTACAACACTTAGTTCAAGCTCATCTTCTTATGGATCTTGATTCACTGAACCATAACTACACTCTACAGAATTGGCAAATATATTAATCGTCATATATGTTTAATTGGCATAAAATATAAATCATATACACTTTATGTCTGGACAGGGCAAAGAAGACCTGAATTAAAGGCCAGGTTTTAAAAGATGACCCTTTAAATCAAAATAATAGTCATTGAGAGAAGAGCACCCCCGCACTGCTGTGTGCATTTCCTATAAAACACCATTAAGGCAAAGTCATAAAGCCAGCTATTAACTCCCTGACACCTAAACTTTGTTACAGAGAAGTTGTCAGTGTGGACAGCTCTGGCTCACAAAAAAGGAAGATTCCCACCAAATCAACAATTGCCTTATTCTCCCACCTGTGACTTCTTTTTGGTCCCCAGTCACACAGCCATCCAAACCTTTTGCCATCTACATGTTAAAATCACTAATATGCTTCCTTCAGACATTAACAACCATCAACCCACTCTGTCACTTTTTGTCCACTCTGCAAGTTTTTGTTTATACAGGGAGAGATTCATAAACACCTCATGCCTCCAGGGCAGATTTTAGGGTATAAAGAGACCTCGATTTTGGGTCCCCTTCACAGCATTTTCAGGTTCAGAGATCCACTCTGTCACTCTGTTTAAGAACAGTGCTGTCCTTGGGTGAAAAACACAAGTAATTTTGTCCTTCTCTGCTTCTCTCTGGATGGTAAATATAACACAATTCCTTTCTATTTCCCACTATCCAGTTTTCCTCCCTTTCTATTCAGTTAGCCTTCTTTGATTGATTGTGTGTGTGATCATATTTTCTTTGTTTACATGTATATTTTCCCCTAAGAAGACACATTCAAATTGAAATATATGCCTTCTAATTGGCCTCCTAGGGCGATAGCCCTGCAAAACATATGTGGGAAGGTCCTCTAGTTATCCCTCCTCTTGCAATATTCTTAATATGGGTTAATTAATTCCCCATTTTTACATTTGATCACAGATACTGATAGGGATCTCTTGGAGTCTCATGTTTTTGGAATAGCACAACTTATGTAGATGCTGCTGAAAGTGAGGCTGGTGGCACAACAGGAGAGGCAAAAGGACACTCAATGGACATTTATATTCTCTCCATATGCCTTCCTCCAGTAACATAACTTTACACTGGTATATCACTGAGAATACACTGGCGCTATTGTCAAGATTTTATCTTCTTCAGGAGACCTAGCATCCAAAGGCTGAGCTGGAGTCACTGGGGCATAGAAATGCCCTGTCATCTTGCACATTCCCCCACCGTCACAGACTATGAAACAGCACAGATGATTCTGAGCAGAGTGTTTTCATAACAAACTAGTTTTTGCTTGGCTTCATCTTCACTTTCTTTCACTGTGTCTCTTGCACAGTAGTATACTGCAGTGTCCTCTGTTTTCAGATTGCTCATTTGCAAATGTAGCAGGCTATTCGAATCATCCCTGGAGATGGTAAAGCGTCCTTTCACTGCTTCTAAGTAGTAAATGGGAGTTGAGGATGTACCTATCCGTGCAATCCATTCCAAGCCCTTTCCAGGAGCTTGTCTCACCCATTCCATGTAGTAGCTGCTGAAGGTGAAGCCAGAGGCTTTACAAGAGAGCCGAAGGGATTCTCCAGGCTTTCTTACACCCCCTCCGGACTCTTCCAACCTTATCTGTGATTGAACATCTAGAAGGAAAAAAAAGAAACCCTACAATTAAATTTCTGTCAGACTAAGTATTTAATGTAACAGTCATTTTTTAGTTAAAAGAAAAGAAAAATACCTTGGAAAAGTGAGAGAAAGAATACAACATGAATCCAAAACATCATTTTCATGCTGCTTTTGCTTTGAGAGCTGTTAAACAGGGAGTGACCAAGGCACACACTCTTTCTCTATGAGGCTAACTTGACAGAGTGAGTATATGTTCTGTCCTCAACAGGAAGCTCTCTGTGCATTTGCATACTTTGCACAATAAAGCAGGAGTACAAGACTTTGGCAATCCACTTCATTTGATCCTGGAGATAAGAAAGAATTACAATAAGGTATAGGGCCTGAATATTAAGTCCATAGTGCTTTATCACAAGGTAAATTTAACTGAAAAGTCAACAAAACTCAGCAACAGAATGGAAGGTTCATGTGATTTCCATTCATGTTAGATTGAAACAAAGAAGAAAGAAACATCCATCGCAAATGGTTTTAGTATTGCCTCAATTGATGATGTTATGCCCTCCTACACATGAAAACTGCAACACATGTAGCCAGCCAACATTAGACTGGTTTCCCTTCCCCTGCTTTTTACAAGGTTTTTGGTGACCACGAGAACCAATATGGAAAGACACAGCACATTTTCTTAGCAACTGAAGCAAACCAAGGATGAATGGAAAAGTGATGGAGGAGGAAGAAGAAAACCCCCAGGATATTTCAAAAGCAGCAGATATAGTAGGATGGCAGAGTTTAAGCAGTGTTCTCTCTGTCAAACTAGAACTGTTGAAGGGTGTGGGATGTTACCATAGGCCTAGGTGAACTGTTACCACATTCGTCCTACTGGTCTTCCCATCTCCAAAGAGAGTTAAACATCTTTCCTGTAGCAACCACTCTTGAAGACAACTTATTTTGAGTTAGGTTTTTTGGCACATGTAAAAAGAAACCGTTTCCTCTACAGAGAAGATCCCTCTTCATGCCTCGCATCCTAAGGGATTTCTGTTAGCGTGTGACCCTTTCTGTAGATGAAATACAGATAAGTACATATCTTCACCCAAATCCATTCCACTGAACTACATTACTAGGTGTTACTCAGAGTTTCATTCCTGTAGATGTGATCAATTAAGGAGTGGGGGTGATTTTCTTTCATTTTTTGATAATGATGTACAAAGACTTGGACAGTGCTTCATATGTGGGAAGAGAAGAACGCTAATGAAGATGTTTAATCAAAGAATCCAGCCAGATCCAGGGCCTTGAGCATTTGGTTCTTCAAAGTTTACCTTGGAATCCAAAAACATTCAACTATCTTTGTAGTGCTGAAGGAGGGTTAGATACTTCATTTTAACAGGTGTATGGGGTTGGAACCACATCTTTTTCTTGACTCTCTATGTAGTTATTGTTCCTTGATGGGAGAAGGCAGACATCCCTCCCTGCTTTCCAGGATGATCTACATTAAAGAAGGAGAATAAATGTGCTTTGCTGTGTTGTAATTTCCTGCAGAGTTTGGCAGAATACTATGTTGTATTATGCCTGTGTGGGAAGGGAGATGATCAGCCCCCCATCATTTTATTGATTGATTTTTTATTTTATTTTTTGGCCCACAATCTACTCCAGGCTACGCCAACATAATATTTCATCTGTGAATCCCTGGGGAATATTTTACCAAAGAATACATAATGTTTTACAGGGTTTCTGATACACTACCATACCGGTCTTAGCATGATAAAGTTTTTTCTGTGCATTTCCTTCCTCTGCACAAATAGTTATGCACAGGTCACAAAGATGAAGAACAATGGATAAGTAACTTGGGTAAGTCAAGGCCTTCACAGCAATACTATGGATACTACATACTGAAAATTATGTGTGTCTACCTGCTTATCTGCAAGTCAAAGAGTAAGCAAAGGTGAGAATTAAGACTACCTCATTTTTTTGTAGAGAATTGTTGTAAGTCCCAGGCTCTTAAGGAACAAGTTCCTTTTTAATTGGAAGCAAAGTAACTGAGGAAATAACCAACTTCATGGCTGAATGCATGTTTGCCTGCCCATTTTTATTTTCTCATGAGCAGGGGGATTTTCCATGTCCTTTTCTTCTGTATGTCAGTGGTTTCCTCTTGTGAGAAGCAGAAGGAGGGAAAGATTTCTGACAAAATGGCAGGTTCCTATCTTGACAAACGAGAAATGGAGATCATCCTGTTCTTGCCCTTGGTCTTCCACCTACCACTCTGGCTAAATTCTTCTCATGTGGATTTTCTTGCAGGTAGAATGTGTGGAAGTCTGTTGGTTGGTCTGCTCTGATGTGAGATATGACTGGACTCCAAGTAATCTTAACCATTTTCTTCCTGCCCCCCTTTTTTTTTTTTTTTCACATAGAGCAGCATTTCCCGTGCTGGAAATCATATTCGTATGTAGAACTTTTATTTCCTGTAAAATACAACTGCATGGTGATGAGAAAGAATTAGAGTAAGGAACAGGGCACGAATATTAAGTCCAAGATGCTTTATCATAAGGAAGATTGAACCGAAAAATCAACAAGACTTAGCTACACAGGAATAAAAGGGAATACTCATGTGATTTCCATTCACTATAGCTTGAAACAAAAGAAGAAATAGACATCCATCCCAAGCAGTTTTAATATTGTCCCTCGATTGATAATATCGTGCCCTCCTACAGATGTAAACAAGTTCAAGTTTATTGCATTTTAGCAGCCAACCATTGCACAAAAATGAAAAAATAAGATAAGATAAGATAAAATGAAAAAAGATAATCCAGCCAATTTACATGTAATACATTATCGACAATAAATAAATCATTTTCCATACCTGTCGGGAGTCCTCCATGTTTTATTGTTTTAGGATATCAGTAGACTGAGGAAATAGTGATAGTAGGCTGTTAGCTATTCCCAGGCGCCAACCATTCCTTCTGGCTGGAATTTCAAAGGAACCGTTTGGCATGATGACGTTCGTTCTTTTACAACTATCTTAGGAGAAACTGTCTGTTAAAGTGTAAGGTGGGGGAAAACGTTCCATTCTTGAGCTTTAACGTCTGAAGACAGCATCCCTTACTATGTTACAATAAATCTTCTATTAAGTTTGTTGATCCGTGTAAGAGTGAATCTGTTCCTGACAATACCCCTCCTTGTTCTTTATGGCACGTAATTGTAAGGCCCTAACTAGAAATTTAGATGTTCTGAAAGACACATATTTCACAATTTCAGATAGCAGAAAACAAACTTTCGCAAAGGAGGAATTTCCCTTAAAAGACTTCAATAAAGGAAAAATATACTTGCTCCTAAGATCATTATAAATAGGGCACTCAAGTAGAACATGAATTAAATCTTCTATTGAAACAGAGTTGCAAACACATACTCTGTCCTTCATAGGAACATTATTGTACCTGCCCATCCGAATTGCCAGTGGGAGAACATTCAATCTAGCATGCAGAAAGGCTAACTTCATTTTAAAAGTTGGAAGATCAACCAGATAATAAGGAAGGGGTGAGTTTAGCGGAATGTAAAAAGCAAAAAATGTATTGGATTGGCAGGACTTAATCTCAGTCATCTGGGATTGCATTGCTATATCCTTGAGTCTTTGGAGTATAAGTAATTTTGCTTTATCATACCCTTGAGTCAGGAAAAAAGGAACGGAGAACCCCAAATTCATCACAACCAATTGCATTTTATGCATCCATGAATTTGGACCAGGCTCTTCGAAGGACATCAAAAGGAGCTCAGATACCCGCTTAAAAATAATTTTCAACCAGAAAAGGAGGGCTAATCTAAGAGCCTCTGTTTTAATTGGCATTATACCTAACTCTGCACGGAGCAATGCTAATTTTGTGGAAATGGGAACTGCCACGAGTCTGCGCAGAAATTTATTTTGTGCTCTCTCTAATATATCTAAGTTGGCCAGAGCCCACAGTGGTGCTCCAAACAGCAGTTTAGGCAGGAGTCTGAGCCTGTAGAGTTCTAAAGTGGGTTGAATCATATTGCCCCCTTTTGTGTGATAGAATCTTAATAATCCATTTAATGTTCTTTCAGCTAACAGGGTACTTGATTGAACCTGTGAAGACCAATTACCAGTCCAGTGAAAGACCACACCAAGATATTTAAAGGAGGGGACTTATTCAATTTATTCCCGCCAAGTAGCCAGTTATAAGTTTTTTTGGATTTGCCGAATACCATCACTTTTGTTTTTTGGTAGTTGATGGAAAGTTGTTCATTCTTACAGTATAAACTAAACTGATTCAACAATCTGCGCAGGCCTACTTGAGTATAGGAAATCAGGATAGCATCATCTGCATACAATAGGATTGAATATTTCCGATTTCCAATTTTAACTGGGAAAAATTGGTCACCTTTTAAGAACTCAACTACATTGTTTATAAATAAGTTGAAAAGAAGGGGAGCAAGCAGACACCCTTGTCTTACTCCTTTAGAGACAGGTATCGAGTCTGACAGGTGTGTACCATCAACTCTGACTTTCAGGGATGTATTTGAATACAGGGATATTATACATTTTAGTAGATTCTCATCAATACCCATAGTTTGTAATTTAACCCAAAGACGTTCCCGTGAAATAGAGTCGAAAGCAGCCTTCAAATCAATGAATGCTACAAAAATATGCTTTACAGTTCCTGCCAAATATTTATCAATAACATATTTCAACATAAAACAATTATCCAAAGTTGATCTGCCTGAACGGAAACCAGCCTGTTCTGGGGCCAACAATGCATGCTCTTCCACCCAATCCTCCAATGTATCTAGGAGAGACCTGGCATAAATTTTCCCAGAAACATCCAAGAGACTAATGGGCCTATAATTTCCTGGATCATTTCTAGGACCCTTTTTATAGATTGGAACTACAATAGCAGATGACCAATTAGGTGGTGTAACTCCTACATTATTAATTAAAGAAAATAATGAGGCAAAAATTGGAGCCCACCAGTCTGAAAATGCAATATAAAAGTCTGATGGAAGGCCATCTTCACCAGGTGCTTTACCTTTCTTTAGTCTTAGTATTAATGAATTAGCCCTATCTGTAGAAATATTTTCCCAGCTATGTTCCCATCTAGGTCCAGTATAGTCCGGGGAATAAACTTAAGATGGTCTGGGTCATTAAATAGCTTTCCAAAATAGCTTTCCCAGTTGTTTTTAGAAATAGTTCCTTCTAAAATTGGAGATGACCTTTTTCGAGCTTTGCAATTGTATCCCAGAATTTTGATGGATTCTTTTGCAGGAGTGCTAGGCTTAGTTCCTTCCACTGTTCCCTGTAATATATCCTTTTTTTCTCGCTAATTAACCTTTTATATTTTTTACGAAGATCATAGAAATATGAGGGAATTTCAGTGGAGTTAGTGGAACGATATAATTTGATGGCTTTTCCCATTTGCCTTTTTAGATTCCTGCAGTCTTTGTCAAACCAAGCATTATTGCTTTTGGTTTGACAATTGTCTGAGTGGGATACCTTTTTTATAAAAAGGGGTCTGAGGGAGTTTGTTAATTGTGTATACAGCTGATTTGCAGATTCGACATTGGATGCTTGAATCAGATCTTTCCTTAATTTCAAAAATTCCTCAGAGTAGAGTCTCTGTTGTAAATCTGATTGCAACAGGGGATTCCATTTGATCCTTTTATCAGAGGTTAATTGGGCTTGTTCAGAATTAAGGTGGTGAGCAGTATTTATAACAATACTGTTAAAACACTGCAAGGAAAATCGAAGTGGCTGGTGATCACTACCAGCAACTGGATCAACTGTAAAAGACAGGAACAAGGGTCGATGCTCATGTGAAATTAACACATAGTCAACTGTACTTGCTCTAGAGTTATTTATAAAAGTAAACTCTCCCTTAGAATTATCAAGATGGGAACCATTTATCAAAGCTAGATTTAGTTTTGTCAGTAAAGTAAAAAAAATGCGGCCAAAATCATTAATCTTCTTATCTTTAGACTTTCGAATTTCCAAACCTTCCCACAACTCAGTTGGGCCTCCTAAAGCCCTAGCAATATCTTGGTTAGATGAACCTATGCGTGCATTAAAGTCGCCGACAATTACCAATGGAACTAAAGGGAATTCATACTCTAACTCGCATAGATATTCTTCTAACTTACACCAGTAATTTGGATCATAATATGGTGAGGTGCGGGGGGAACATAGATGTTAACAAAAATATAAGAGTGGTGTACATTTTTAATAAAAATGGCCATGGCGCATGGAGCTAATCCTTTAAGAGGAATAATTGAAGCTGAAAGAGAAATTGATACCAATATAGCCAGGCCACCACTCGGTCTACCACCTTTAGAAGAAGAATGTGCGGTATTTGAGTAGGTCACATATCCAGGAAGCCAAATATCATGCTTTAGCCAGGTTTCTTGGAACATCAGGACCTGAAATTGCTTGATATAGTCTAAAGTCACCATCCTCTAGTTTGTTCCTCCAGCCTGCTAAATTCCAGGACAAACAGGAAAGTCCAGACATTGAATATATTGATTGTCACTGTTGTGTCAAAACCTGGATTTCATTGGTTTCCTCGAAGTTACCACTGACCCATTTATTTGTAAGTAAGGGTTACAATGTACTTGATGTATATCTGCAAATACAGTATCTTTGTTTATAGTCTTCCTTTCATCTGATTCATGAGACTCCAATTTCCTCATCTCTAACCAATTCGCTGTTGTTTGACGTGCTTGACTAGAGATGGTATTTCTATTACTGGGAGGGGATTCAAGCATTATCAAATCATTCTGTTCCATAGGAGCTGAAGCTAAATCCAATTCTTCCCTACTCATCACAGTTAGCCTTTCTCTTAAGACGTCCAATCTTGTTATAATCTCTTTTTTTTCAGTCAGGGGTAAACATTTATAAGAGTCTATTAACTGCTCTTCTTCACTGACCCTAGAGATATTAAATGGGTCTTGTGGGCAGCCTTTCTCAAAAGAGTTTGTCAATACAGAGTGTTGCTGCATACGGTGGAATTCTTTATTAGGGGAGAGCAAGGGTGAAACTTTTAAACTACAATTTTCAAACTTAAAAGTTGATTTAGAACCATGTCCTCCCCAAACCTTAGCATTATTCACTACTGAATGGGGTAATAAAGGTCTCCTCACTGTATCCAGAAACACTCGGGTAGGTACCACACCCAACCTAGTAACAGAAGTTTTCCTCTTCATAAAGAGGGAAGGTATTCTAGCTGATCTAAATACTAGGATAAATTTTTGCATTTGAGAAGGGGCGTATAAAAAATTGATAAATGAAAGATCAACTGCCTTAATTGGTAAATGCAGTATAATACTAATATGCTTCCTAGCACAGCTCATTGTATTCCACTGAGGAATAGATTGTCTATAAGGGAATATACTTAAAGCAACCTGATTAACCTGAAGGGAGAGATTCATATCCTTTAGAAAGCTCTTAGCTACAGGGAATGAAGAAAACTGGCTTGTAGGAATGGTATTTGTCATTTTGATACCATCCTGCTTCTTAGTGATCATTTTTGACGGAAATTTATGACCTTCCCTTTTTATAGCGGAGGTAAGACAGTCTAGTTTGTCTGAGATATTTCTTAATTCACTATAAATACTTTTTACAGTTACCGCCACCAGATTATATTGTTTTTCTAAAAGCATCCTATCATTAGAAGAAGAAATAATCTCCTGAAAGTCATCATGTCTACTCCCATCTACTAGGTTGCTTTTAGTTGTATTGTTTCTGCCTTGTAAATACTGGGGCTCTAAGCTTTCCTCTTCTAGAGCATCAAACCTATTAGAGGTAGGAATTGCAAATTTAAAAACATCTAATGGCTGCCTATCAGGTTTAAAAAAGTCATCAATCTTGGGCTGCTTAATTTTAGTGGGAGAAGAGTAAGTAGGACTTCCTCGAACTCTCTTTCTAGAAGTCATGTTAATTGGCTTGCAACTAGAAATTTAAAAAAAACTGAATTAAGTAAATAATGCTTAACTAACTAAATAATAAAATAACTAATAACTAAAATAACTAAATAATTAAATAGCTAAACAGATATATACATATATAAATGACTATAAAATAGAAACATATGATCGACATATATCTGAGAGTCTAAAAGAAACAAAAAAGAAAAATGAAGTCTAAAAAAAATACTGTTTTCACAAAGAAGGCAGTGCAGTTCAATTTTATGATCCTGAAGCAAATAGGCTGAGTAGCATATGGAACCCAGGGTGCACCTCTTGAACTCAGGTCTGCATCCAGACTGTTGCAGGCAGCAGCTGTTTGGGCTCTTCTTTCGTCTTCGTTCACAGGCTTTATCAAAGTTTCATCCGAACTCCCCGGAGGTAATTCCTCGTATTCAAAAGCAGGGGTTATCAGCGTTTATTATTGTCAATATTCACTGCTAGTTCAGTCTCTTCTCTACCAAACGCTGAAGGACCCTCAAACAAAGGGATAATAAACAGTTCGCAGTTCACAGCTTGCTGCCCCACATCATCAATCAGACCTTCATAGGATGATAGAAAGTTCCATATCCTCCCTTTCTCCTCCTCTTTGTCCAGCCAACAGGTCAAAGAAACAACCTCAAGCCTCTGCTTACCACTTTAGCATTTCAGCTGTGAGTTCCAAATTATAGGCAAATAAAGATGATAGAGACTGCCAAAAATGCAAACAGATATGGAAAAGGACTGTTGTATATAAACTTCTTCAACTTGGGTAAATATACCACCAACAGTCCACAATTCAGACGAAAATGGCAAGACAGCAGTTCTTAAGGAATAGTCGTGAATAGAAGTGCCTTCTCTGATGTAAACAACCCAGCTGTAATTTGCCTGGGCTCCACTCTACCAGCACTCAGCTAGTCCTCAGCTGGCCTTCCAAAAACTTCAGGTAGGTTAATTGTCAAATGGTCACAGCTGCCCAAATAAAGTCTTAAAATCTTAGAATCTGAAATAATTAAAACTCTAAATAATAAAACTTTGGGGTTATTAAAACCTCAGAGCTGTACAATTCAACGTTTAAAAAATCCAATGTTAAAAATGTTAAAAAGATTAAAAAGAGCAATAAAAAACAAAAAAAGCATCAACTTGCTCACCGAAGTCCGAGTTAAAAATAAGTTAAGAATTAAAAACTGCCTCATACAACAAGTTATTCCTGCAGATCCTGATTAACAAAGGCAATGCTCTGGAAAAGGTCCAGAGTTCAGTGGCAGGACATCACTTCTTAGCAGGACTGCCAAAGCCAGACAGGAGCTGAGGGTAAATCAAAAGCTGCTTCTCCTCCGAGTCCCCAGCATTTCATCTGACTGCCAAATAAGTTCAGTCAGTTGTGTTGTGTCTACTCCCTCTGTCCATCCAAAACAATAAACTATGTAAAAAGGCAACAAAAGGATAACAAAGGGATAAACCTTTGGAGGAGCTCTTTACAGCAGCTGCTGCCTCGTCGCCATCTTTCCCTCCTCCTCCCCACCTCATAGGACGCAGGTAGCCAAGCAATATCAGAGTGACTTTCCCTTTCCCTGGTTTTTACCAAGTTTTCACTGACCACGAGAACCAATTTGGAGTCAAGTAGCACATTATTTTCAACAACTGAAGAAAGCCAAGGATGAAGGGAAAAGTGATGGGAGAGGAAAAACAAAACAGGATATTTCAAAAGCAGTTGATACAATGGGATGGCTGAGATGAAGCAGGACTTTCTTTGTTAAATAAGAACAACTGAAGGGTATGTGATGTTAACATAGGCCTGGATGCATTGTTACTACATTTGTCCTAATCATCTTCCCATCTCCAAACAGAGTCAAATCTCTTTCCTGTATAAACAACCTCAAAGACAACTTACTCTGAATTACGTGCTTTTTGATATATATAAAAAGAAACCATTTCTTCTACTCAGAAGATCATTCTATATGCCCCCATCCCAATCCTAAGGGATTTCTCTTACCTGTGGCCTTCTCCTTAGATGAAATACAGATAAGTACATGTCTTCATCCAGTTCCTTTCCACTGGTCTCCTCCTGACCGACTCAAGCCCAAGAAGGGACTTTTAAAAAGCATTAGGTTAACCAGAGGGAGTGAGGGGGTCTTTCATTTTGGTTTTAAAATGCATTTTACAACCGTTTCAACCTCAACACAAAACCAACTAAAACACTTGGGTGCTGGGAGGCATTCGAGGACCTCACAAATTGACTTGTGTACGCTTATCCAGGGATACATTTTGCTCACCCTTGATTTAAGGGGAAAAGGAGTGTTTCCAAAGTATAAACCCTGAAAGAAGCTTTGAGTGGCATCTAGCATCTAGCTTCAGTTCTGCTGGCTTCAGAGAGAATCTCAGTTCAGCTTGGGAAGTCACAGAACTGGTCCAAAGGAGGCCAACTGGGAATGGACTCTGAGAAACTAATCTAATGCACCCAGAATTTAATGCATCCCATTTCCTGGATAAGATGAAGTGCCATTTCACACCACTGGAAGAAAAAAAGAGAAATGACAATGTGTGTGTGTGTGTGTGTGTTAACACACAAACACACACACACATACAAAACCCAGTACAAACTTTCTACTGGACCTTGATCAATTCACTTGACTTGGGTAGAAGCTGCTGAAACTGAAGTTGGAGGCTCAACGGGAGTGGCAAAGGGACATTCTATGGATATTTATATTCCCTCCATACTCCTTCCTCCAATAACATATCTTTACCCTGATATATCATTAGGAACATACTGGCACTGTCTTCAGGACTTTTCTTGTGCAGGGGACCTAGCACCTGAAGGCTGAGCTGGATTCACTGGAGCATAGAAATGCCCTGTCATGTTGCAAAGTACCCCACTGTTAAAGACTCTTGGCATAGCACAGATAGATCTGAGAAGAGAGTTTTCATAACAACCTAGAGTTTTTGCTTGGCTTCATCTTCACTTTCCTTCACTGTGTCCTTTGCACAGTAATATACTGCAGTGTCTTCTGTTTTCAGGCTGTTCATTTGCAAATACAGCAGACTATTGGAATTATCCCTGGAGACGGTGAAGCGTCCTTTCACTGCATCTGAGTAGTAAATGGTACTGGAAGATGGGTATATATATGCAACCCATTCCAAGCCTTTTCCAGGAGCTTGTCTCAACCAGTGCAGGTAGGCATTGCTGAAGGTGAAGCCAGAGCCTTTACAAGAGAGCTGAAGGGACTCTCCAGGCCTTTTTACACCCCCTCCAGACTCTTCCAACTTTATCTGTGATTGAACATCTAGAAGAAAAAAAACCCCAACAATTATATTTCAGGCAGACCAGGGATTCAACGTAATAGTCATTTTTAGTTCAAATAAAAGAAAAATACCTTGGAAAAGTGAGAGAAAGAATACAAAGTGAAGCCAAAATATCATTTTCCCACTTCTTTTGCTTTGAGAGCAGTTAAACAGGGAGCAATCACGGCACATGGACTTGTGTCTATGGGCCTAGCTTGGTAGGGTGAGTATATGTCCAATTCTCCACAGGAAGCTGTCTGTGTATTTGCATACCTTGCAAAATAAAGCAAGAATGCAAGACCCTAGCAACCTGCTCTGTATGGTTTTGGAAATGAGAAAAAACTTAACAGTAAGGAATAAGGGCTGTATGTTAAGTACAAGGTGCTCTATCAGAGGGAAGATCTAACTGAAAAGTCAACAAAACTCAGAAGGGAATAGAAGGGAATGCTCATTTGATTTCCATTCCACAGCTGAATGCATGCTTGCCTGCCTGTTTTTATTTGCCTCATGAGCAGGGGGATTTTTTATTTCCTTTTCTTCTGTACCTCAATGGTGCCTTCTTGTTAGAAGCAGAAGGAGGAAAAGGCTTGTGACAAAATGGTGGGTTACCATCTTGACAAGCTAGAAATGGGGACCATCCTTTTCCTGCTCTTAGCCTTCCACTTTCCACTCTGGCTGAGTTCTACTCATGTGAATTTTCTTGCAGGTAGAACATGCGGGAAGCCAGCTGGTTAGGCTGCTCTGATGTATGACATGCCTGATCTCTTAACCATAAAGCAAACCAAGAGTTCTGTGTCTGCATCTGGAGATGGAGGAGGAAAAACCTGACAACTACTGGAACATTTGCCCTTCCCATCTTCAAAGCAGAGAGGAAAGTTAGTTATGTTTACAGAGATTTTTATCCATTTAGGCTCAGTTTGTGTATGCATGCCTGTTGACATTGTATCCCCCGGCTCTCTGAAAGGCACCCCATATTTTACAGCTATAAGACAGGCAAAACAATATGATCAGTTCCATTCTGAGAACCAGCCTTTTGATTCTTTTGCTGCAAATGGGGCAGAATTTCATTTCACAACATTTTTTGAAGAATTTGCCAAAATGTGCAAACTTTCTCAAATTTATAAAGTGTGTCCAGGTTTGTTCTGGGCCGGTAGCTAGGAGAAACTGATAACAAACACAGGTCAGAAACTCAGCAGTAGCTTAAGTGATCAGTTTACTTAAGCAAAGAAACAGCTTTGCAAATGAGAAGCAATAATGGTCCCAACAATGTCCATAAATCAGGGGCAGGCAAAACAAACACAAGTCAAAGGAAAAAACATAGGCAAGGACAACAAACAGAAGCATGCAAGGGTGAAATGGTCAGTTGATCGCTGACAAAGGCTAGGCCCTTTTCGCATGGGCTTTCTGTCTTGCGACAGCCCCGTGAGCCTCGTGGGAGTGGGAGCGTCGCTCTGCACAACGCACTCCCACTTCCGCTGCGCTCACGGGGCTGCAGCGGCGCGATCATGGGTTTTTTGATTTTTGCCTCAAAGCGAAAATCACCCGCGCTCACGCAATGCTCCCGGTGCCCACATGCACTTACCTCCTGTGTGGAGCGTCGGGGAGGCGGCCGGGTCGCGCTTCCTTCCCTCCGCCCCTGCGGAAGGAAGGGGCGGGGCGGGGCGCTAGCGCGACGGACGCAACAGCCTCCTGCTTCACGCGAGCGGGGGGCGGACGCGACGGCCTCCTGCTTCGCGTGAGCGGGGGGGAATGGACGCAACAGCCTCCTGCTTCGCCCAGGGGGAGGGCAGCTCGCGCGAGAAGGCTCCTCCAGGAGGCTGTCGCTCCCCCTCATTCCTTTGCCTGCGGAAGGAACGAGGGGGAAACAGCAGCCTCCCGGAGGAGACTTCTCGCGCAAGCCGCCCTCCCCGCTGGCGCAAGAAGCCTCAATGCGAAAAGGGCCCTAGAGAGGAAAGGCTCAGTTCTTATAGGCTCCAGGGTCAGCACAGCTGGTGCCTGATTAACTGGTGCTTGGCATAAATTTTCTGGGAGCAACGCAGGAGACCCTTTTGGTGGCTATGCTGGGTGAAGGTAGGTATAGATAGATCATTTTCTGTGTCTGAATGAGGAGGGCTCCCTCCTAGAACTGACACTTCTACCCCTGGGGCAGGTGGTGGTACTGTCTGCTCTGCAGGTTCTGCTGTAACAGTCTTTGTGTCAGTGCTCAGAGCAGGTTTTGCTGCCTTAGACTCTGAGTCTGCATCTAGGTCCTGGAAACCCATGACAAAGTGAGAGGATTTGAAATAGAGACATTGTCCCATCTGGCATCCTTCTTGGATTAGCATTCATGACTCAAGTTCAGACAAGCTCTGATGTCCTTGCTAGCATGAATGTAGGGTATGGACCTTTATAATCAAAAAAGAATTGTAGACTTCAAGCATTTTTGGTGACCAAAATGAATTGAAAAGCGCTTAGCTGAATGGGTAGGGAAAAAATCATTTTGAAAAGGGTAGAGAATCTATGATGAATCCAGATGGATGAGGGAACCATTATATATATCAAACTGCTTGAGCACTTGGTTCCCTCTACTGGTAGTGATGAGAATAGCCATATTTTGACTGTAAAAATATCATTAGAAAATTTTCTAGGGGGATTAAAGCCACTTTCGAGAACATGAACTTTATTCAAATGAACAGTCACCCACACAACTGAATATCACATAAAGACACACATGAATAATGAATTGATTTCCATTCTGACTACAACAATTTGAATCTTTCTCATCACTCTACTACTGGTGCTGGTCCCATCCCAGCTTTCTTTCTTTCTTTCTTTTTCTTTCTTTCTTTTTTCTTTTTTTGCTGGCATGTAAAGACCTTCTTATTTAAATGGGATGTCAAATTTTGACTGGTTGGTTATTGAAATCGGTGTGCTGTTTTTCCTTCTTCTTCTTTTGTGGAAGAATTATTAATATGCTTTTTATTGTTTAAAAGAAATGTTTTTAAGTGAACCGTGTTTAATTTAATTTTTTTTAAGACTCTCTCAGCTGTATTGTTTTAATGTTTGCTGTTGTTACTGCAGTTTAGGACTATTTGGAGATGGCACCAGATATCATTTTGATATCACAATTCGGCCTTGTTTAACCACCTCTCTCCACGTGCTTGCGAGACCCCAGGACAAGCACGCAAACAGGCTCGGCCAATAATTGCCGTAATATTCCAGCTCAATACAGGCTGGCCAGAAATAGCCCAACTACTGCTTCAGGAGACCTCAAGGCAAGTACCCTCATTATGTATGCACGCTACTTACAAAGAACTCACTGCTCTGAGCAGGAAGCTTGACGAGTGGAATACTCAAGAGTCAAGCACTCAGCGTATGCATACTGGCTACTCTAGTGACAATTCAGCTCTTATTCCATCATGCTAAATTATGACCTTTTGGAGACATTGTCTCACCCCTAAAACCCATTGTTGTCCCCGAGTAAGGCATAGTCTGAAGTCACACTTCTCCCTATAAAACCCCTGACTTTGAGAGCTTCTTTGGAGGAGAATCGCTCGTATTCCAGACCACCTTGCTGGTGCTTTGCCTGGCGAACCTCCCCTCAGTGCCACGTACTGAGCCACATTGAACCCCAGCATCGCTCTCTATTCTTCCAGGCTTCAGGACAGGTTTCATATCACCCAATTCAACAATCCCTCTCAAAATTCCTCTATCCGACTCCAACCTTTATTTTCTATAGTTATCTGTGTGTGTTGCATATACCGTGTGTCTCTATTTAATAAAGTACATTGGTTATTTCAAAACTGTTTTGCTTCTTGACTGACCTGACCCCGTAGACATTGGGTTGCAAGATCCTGCTAAGTTACCCTGCCTCTCATAACGCTAAAGCAGTGCTCTGAGCTAATTTTCCCCAACCATAGTTGAGCACATTTTGGTGTCCCTCCCGGGACCCCCAGTAAACAGGGTAACACTGTGAACCACTTCGGATCACAGAAATTGATAAATTCCTGCTTTTAAAAAAAACTGGAAAAGAAATGCTCATCCATTGCTGTGGAGGTATGATTACAATAAATCCTAGGTTTAGTTACAAAACTCAGTGTTGTGAAGGAGTTATGAGAGAGTGTAGTCATGTTGCTGTGGTTGTCCTTTGACTCAAGAAGTCAATTTTCCACAAAAAGCAACCATGGAATGTTGTTAGGTATCAGAAGATTATCCCAGGTAGCAGTGATAGAACCAGAGTAAATGTGTACATCTTCAAATTAAACAGACTTACATTCATGATATTATGGATTAGTGCAAATGCCTTCCAGATTTCCAAGTCCTATTCACCCAGCAAACCCACCAGGGCATCTTTAAACTGACCTTTTTAGAACCAGCTTAAAGCCCAGCCCTGATGTGTCTCCTCCCTCAAGACAGGTCAACACTTGTTGGAGATCAGTGCTAATGATACCCCTTGTTCTCTTGAGAAGAATAGCCAACAAGTGTTAATAAAGTCAAAAAGGAACTGCTTGAATTTTTCCTTTCATTCTACAGAGCCAAAAATAATTTGTTCCCTTTGCTCTGCCTTATTCTGACCATAGTGCTGGAACCATGGAGTCTTTTGTACTGGTCATTTCTGCACTAGACTGCTACAGCGCTATTATTCCACTTTCAACATCCTACGAAATCCTGGGGTTTGAAGTTTAGGGAGGGGCATGTAGAATTCTCAGCTCCTGCCCAAGTTAGCCCAAAGAAATGATCATTTCTGAAAGCTACTTGCTGGCCACTTCCAGGTTGGTGAGGAGACATTTTTGGCAAGCCATGTAACCCCAGAGGCAGAACACTGGCCCACCCTTTATTCCCTAGAGTTAGGCCATTTCTGCACCTCAAATGTCTCTCCCTAAACTGCAAACCCCAGGATTTCATAGGATGTTAAAAGTGGAATAATAACACCATAAAAGTCTAGTGTAGAAATGGCCACTGTCTCCTATGAAGACTATTTCTATCTTTGACTTTCCCCCCGTTTTTTTTTTTTTTTTTTTTGGTATCTTTTACGCATCTGGTTTGGCTCAACTTTAAGATTAATACATGATCCAACTGGCTTCCATGACTATACTTGATAACCTTTCCTGGCATAAACCTTTGTCCTACTCCAGTGTCTACTCCGCATTTCCAGGGGCAGTCTTCGCCATGAACTATTTAGTTGATTTTTTTTCCTATGTAACACAGCCTTACTCACGCTGGTGCCTTCAGCCAAACTGTGGAAAGCTCTCTCTAGTTCTCATTTCATTCCCCCTTATCAGCATTTAAAGGAGTTAGTGAGAAACTTCATGGTTCACCTGAACACATATAACTACTTACAAGCAAGGCAAGCTCATCCCCAAGGAGTTCAATATACTGTATTTTCTTCCTATCAGAGCAGCAAAACAAGATGGTTTCTTGGGCCTCAGACAATAGCAATAGCACGTGTATTTCTATACCACTTATAAGCTAAGTGCTCTCTAAACAGTTTACAATGTGTGATTTTTACTGAGCTACAGAAGGATGGAAGGCTTAGTCAACCTGGAGCCCAGATGGATTGAACTCACAACCTTGTGGCTGTAGTACCGGCACTTAACCACTATGCAACCAAGCAAGTCCCAACACATGACTAATCAGGTCTCTTCAGTGAAGCTGGATGCAAACCATGGAGGCCTATCTACAACATTGATGCCACTGCTATAATTGCACCAAAGATTTCTTCTGCGGTGTTTGCCTGTTGCAAACAATTCCTTGTATATCCATTAGCAAAATAGGAATGGATGACTTGGTTCGTTATTTTATTTTATTTTATTTTATTTTATTTTTTCATTCATTCATTCATTCATTCATTCATTCATTCATTCATTCATTTATTTATTTATTTATTGGTCTTCTTCACCCAGAAATCAGTTCCTTGATCAAGTTCAATTGATGTTGAAGAGTCAATGTAATGTCCCCACATCCAGCATCAATTGGTTTTCTTATTGTTCTTTCACAGCATATATATCTTTCTGTAGTCCAGTGAGTGTAACCAGACATCGTTGACAATAAAATCAGTTCCCTCTTTTTGTATGCAGTCTCAATAAAAGTTGTCTCACTGTGTATTCTCAGGAACAGAAATACACAGCTGAATCATAGGGTGTTACAGATCTTAGTTCAAGGGAGAACTCATTCTTGGAGGTGTCTGAAGAGATGGTAGTGCGACTCTTTAGAGAAAAGGCATAAGCTTTGCTTCCATCATAGGGGTATACTGCTGCAACCCATTCCAGACCCTTTCCAGGAGGCTGTCGGATCCAGTGCCATACAGAATACTGAGTTGAGATGGAGAAACCAGTTTCTTGACAGAGCAGATTGAGTGTCTCTCCAGGTCTCACCACTCCTGGTCCAGAAGATATGAGCTGAACCTCAAGGAAGACCCCTAAGAAAGAGAGAACATTTCAATGAATATCTAAAATTATTTACAATATAGTACAGTCATGATCCTAGATGGACCATAGAAGATGAGTTTACCTTTTGGTAAAACCACCAAAAAGCGCAAAAATAGCAAGCACTTCATCATGCTTAATGATGGAATATCCTGACTGGGCACGACAGAGAGGCCTTGATATCAGAGAAAATTTCAGCTTATATTTGAAGGGTTCTCTTTGGAAGGAGATTTCTCATCATCCCCACTGTTTCCTGGAGGGATTTGCGTGGGACATTCCCTTCCAAAACCTGAAATATAAATGGGCGCATAAGATGGAAGGTAGGAAAAACTTATTTAAATTATATTTCTTCCAATTACCTTTTTTTTTCAAATTCCACCTACATGCTGAGTCTATTCTATGTTTGCCTCAGATTACAAGACTTTGTTTTTTGATATCAAATTGACTGTGGACAGGTTT
>CAOLHI010005769.1:0-55698 GCA_948474755.1 Ctenosaura bakeri | reverse complement strand
AGCTCATGCTTGCAGATGTAGGCATTGCGTCTCTGGCACTGAGCGTCGTTCCACTGGGTAAAACCTAAAATGAAGAAGACATGCCAAAATGTTACTTTCCCCCTTTCCCTCTTGCCTGTTTGTTGCAATGAGTTTAAGTCTAGAGTGGGGTGGGAGGGTGGAAAATGGTAGACAACATGTTCTTGCTGTTGTTGTGTGCCAACAGCATCATGTAGGGATTTTTTGTGTTTCCAACTTCTAGTGACCCTAAATCAAACCTATCATGGGGTGTACCTGGCAAGATTTGTTCAGAGAGGATTTGCTTTTGCCTTCCTTTGAGGCTGAGACAGTGTGACTTGACCAAGGTTACCCAGTAGCCTTCCATGACCTTGGTTTCCAGAGTCATTGTCCAGCTCTCAAGCCACTCTACCATGCTGACTCTGAAATCATGAGGCACACTAAAAATAATGATTTAATGTTGTTTTCTAAACTCGTTGTTCCTGAGTCTTTTTGTCAAGGCTTCCTTCATTTTCACAAATCTTAGCCTAACAATTTTCCCATATGAATACTACAGAGAAGAATCCATGAAACATAGCATAGTTTAGTAGTCACTGTTTTCAGAAAAGGAAAATCTAAATTATGACTTTCACTTGCAATTAAATAAGCTCAGTTTGAGTACAGACCAAGACACTATAGATTGCAGCTGTTGGTCTTGTATGACACCTTCAGAGCGTCTGGTCTTGAATGAAGTAAGTAATTGTGAACCTGACCCAAAACTGTCTGAGAAAACCCTAACACCTGAAGAGGTAGGTCAGCACTGGTCATGTATGAAGAAAGTGACTTGTGAAGCTGGCTGAAAAAAGTTGCAAAGCCATGGAGAACCGGGTGTCCTTCAGACACCACTGTCATTTCTTGGTTCCTCCTTACCTGTGGAAAATCGCAGCTCCACACAGTGTTCATTGTTGTAATAATTGTCTGGCTGGTGGTTCATCCAGGACTTGTAGTTGTAAGTTGACTCATCAGCCCACCTCCATTTGCCGGTCTGTAGAAATGAGACAGAATAGGTTGTATTCTTAAGGAAATGAGGAGCAAAAGTCTAGAGATTTTGTTGAGCTGAGGTCAGAAAGGGTTTCTGGGCAGAGCTACAAATCTGTGATGGTATGGAGGAAGAGAGAGGCTTACCTGTCGGACATCATGCAGCCCAATCCAGACATTACTTGGTTCTCGTTGGTATGTGGAAATGTGTTCTGCCACAAGAAGGGTCTCTGCCTTGGTGAGGACAGAGGCAAGATGGGCCCCACGGCCATAGCTCTGGCACTCAATCTGAGGGTGGAAAAGAAGAAAATTAAGTGTATCTCCCACTATTTCATCTTTCAGGACTGGTGCAGAACTGAAGACCTTATTTTAAAACTGTTTAATTCATGAACAGCTCTTGGGAACATAGCGTAATCAGTAACATCCTGGATAAGGAGATGTCTCATGTGTGCATGACTATGATCTGTCTCCTACCCAACTTCAACAATCCATCTTTCCTCTTCTACATCTTTCTGAATGGCCATCTCATGTCCAGAGGAGAATAACAGAAACATCACAGAAGCAATTAGCTAGATAGCTGAGTGCACAGTGATGGCCATCCATAAGAGGAGCTGGAGGACGATGTCTTTGCTATGGCTGCAGAAATAGAGAAATAGCTGGTTACTTTTCTACCACTTGCTATTTTTTGCTATGGCCAGGAAAAAGCCTTGTTGGACAGAGGACTGAGGCAGAGACAAGCTGCTTTTTTGGAGTTGGATGGGGGAAATTTGTTCTTACATAATTCTGAACATTGCAATGACCAAAAAAGTGAGCTACAATGGAGTAAGCCCAACATACCTCATCCTAATGCAATTTTTTGATCATTGCAGAGGACTTACAACTTACAACTATGTAAATTACTAACAAGATGCTGGTCTGCATATAGATCTGTGGCCCTCAACCTTTGTTCCTCTACTGTATATGTTTCAGCCTTTATGTCCAATGTCCTTTCTAATATGGCCAATGCTGAGGAATTCTGGGGGTTGAAGTCCTGAACATCTGAAGAACCAAAGAGTGAGAACTACTGTTGTAGACTGTACATGCTTTCATGCCTTGGCTGAATGAAAACACTTCTTACCTCAGCCTCGTGCCACGTCAGCTTGGTATCGAAATAGGCATAGCAGTTGCCCTGGTTTTGCAGCCACTCCCTGGCACAAGTGTCAGCCTTGGCTGCACAGAAACAAGAAGTCAGGAAGAAAAGAGAAAGAAAGAAGAGTACAGAATTCAGCAGTAGTAGTAATGGTATCCCTTCAAAGAAGAAAAATCATCCTGGCCTCCTCCATGAACCTGAAGACTTTGCTACTGCATTTAGGAAAGTTGACTGGCACGGGTCCTTCTCACTGGCCACCAAGAATAGAAAGAGTGTTTGTAAATCCCGGATGAAAAAGGGAGTTTTCTGAACGTTGGGAAAACCTATATTTGTAGTTTAATGATAGTATTTGGTTGGGTTTTGGTTTCAAGTGTTTAACCTGGTTCATTGACTCTTTCACAGCTCTTGGTCCACAAGAGAGTAAGGCTGCAAGCAGCAGAAACAGGGGGCCTTGTGTGCCCCTGCTGCAATTGTTGATCACAGTCTCATTCACTGTCAGGAGGGGGCTGGCCATGTCCTCCTACCGTGCCCCGTTCGCCACTGGCATTTCCCTCCATTGTGCTGGGTGGCTGACTAGCTTTTAAGGTGGATAGTACCATGACCTCAAATGACAATAACAAGCACTTACAACATTGTAAGTCTGACTTATGACATCATAACTAAGAGGATACTAAAAACATTTTTTTAAATTTAACTTCTCAGGCATGATAAAGATTCCCACAAAACTCTGGGAAAGTTCCAGTATATTAAAACAAAGTAACAATTTGTGAAATAAAGGGATCAGCAATTACCCATCCTTATTAGTGGCACATATCAATCTTTTCTATAGGGACTCACCTTCTGGGAGAGAGTTGGAGATCAGGAAGCCAAGAAAGCAAAGGTTGAGGTAGTTGAGGAATCTCATCTTCAGGTTGGCCTTGAAAGGTGGAAGAACAAAAAGTTCTATGAAGTTCAAGAGCTATGTTGAGTGAAGGTCCTTCAACTTATTTAAGAATGTAAAGTAAATAAGTTTTTGAGCATCATGAATGGTTGCGTGATATACTTCAGCTGCCTGAGATCCTTCCTGTCAGTTGGAAAACGACAGGGAAGGCAAATTCTGCGCTTGTTCAGAATACAAAATATTAGAAAAATGATTTGGTTTCCTCCAGTACTGTACTGCATACCGCAACAAGTTCCTTTGTGGGTTATCTACATATTAAATTCTGAGAAACCTGGTTTGCTATTGAGTGTGTAGTTGACAGAATGAGTGGCACCTTGAGCAAATTTCTAATTTTACACAGGCTGATTAATTCAGACTTGTTTCTCTGCTTCAAAGTTACATTTGAATTCATGCCTTATCAGTGCTACTATATCTATTCTGTTAAATAATATTTTGCTCGTACTCTGGGTGTACAACACTGTTCCCTCTCTCAAAATGACAAGACTTCATCCTACAAATTACAACTCATTATGAAGACTTTTGGATTATTTTCCCCAGGTACTACTCCAGCACTCATTTTAAGGATAATTACCTCAGCCACTCACCTTGTACTAAGTTCTCCCAGGTGGTCAGGTGTGGTGGAAAGCTGAGCTCTGAGCTTCTCTGATGGTCTCTAACTTTCTGAATGGCTCTTATATAGTCCTCAGGCAGCCACAGTGCAATACAAGGATGAGTTAAGTGCCTCAAGGAAATCCTTGTCCCTTCTCTTCAATTTTTGCACAATCTAGGGCCAAAGTGGTGGGACACAGCTTGTATCATTGATGATCTGCATCACAGAAAGGTCATCATGTTGTCCTTTACTTCAATGAGGAAAATCATGTCAACCTCCCCCAACCCCCTGTATCCTGGACGTGTTTGGCTGAGGAAATATGATTGATTGTCAACCGTGAAAGTACATGCTCGTTTTCCTGATTGCATTTGCTTTCAGATGCAGAGAGTGGTTTGATTCTCCACTGGGAGGGAAACCTTTGGCCCTTCAGGTGATTTAAGACTGCAGCCCCCATAATCCTGCAACATTGCTTTTGCTGGCTAGGGCTGTTGAAAGCTGCAGTCCAACAGCATCTGGTGGGATGCTAGGGTTACTTACAAGAACATCCCATGCACTAAGATTTTGTGGCCAAAACCTGAGATCTAGCAACTGTGCCCAGTGATAACATTCAGGGCAAGGGGGCTGATGATGCCATTAAACATGACACACTAAGTATCAACTGCTGTTGCTTAGGGCATGATATTCAAGTGAAAGACACATATCTAATGGGACAGAAGAAGGAAGGGAGGAGATGAGATCTTTGACAGTCTAACGTAGCCACTCTGAAGCAGCCTGCAACATTAAGGGCCAACAGCATGCAGTTAATATTTGTTTTTTTGGGGGTAGTGCTCTTATTATGAGATGCTTCCCTTTACTCTGGACACCTGTAGAAGAAGGGCCAGGTCCTGAGAGCCTGGAAACCTATGGGCCTCAGTTGCCTATTTTCTTTTCTTCTACCAAAACCTTGCGATATCCTGTCAAAACCCAATTTTCTAGGAAGCCCTGTATTAAGAGCCTCCCAGAAAATCTTCACCTTCTTATTCAGAAGAAAGAACACACACTACACATGGTATCTGCATGTGTGCATGTGGTCCTCTCTTCTCCCTCCTGCTGAGTTAACTGAGTGCAAAATACTTTTGATCTTTGAATGCAGCTTGCTGCAACTGAGGTAAGCAGAGGACAAAGTAAGAGGATGAGGGAGAGACTGGGACATTTAAATAGCAGCTGAAAAAGTGGGATGACAGAGAATTAATCAGGACTGTTGGGATAGTTGGAGGAGATGATTACCTCCTCCTTCTCCCCAATATAGTAATGCAGATCCACCATCCAATAGAGACCTGGCCAGTATATTCTTTGCTATCACAGCACAAAATAATAAGCATCAGCAACACATGAAAGCAAAATCCATGCCAGCAAAATTCAAGAGCACAGTAGCATTCTTAAACAAAACGGTGGCTTTTTTGGTGTGTGTGTGCATGCGTGCGTGCGTGCTCGCAGCTTTATTGCCCAATTTTCGTGGCATGATGGAGAGAGCAATGTCAACTCCCCAATGAGTGGGTGGGTTATTGGCAGCTCCAATGAACTCACGCCTACATAAGACAATTCTGGCAAAACTAAAGCAGTCTGAACCTGTGTGGTCTGGAGCTGTCTGCAAACTGCTCATATCTGTCTCTTGTAGGTCAGCTTCAAAGACTGATCAATCAAAACTGAGGTGACATTTCCACACAGCATAACTTGGCTGCCTGGTCTAACTCTCTTTGCATACTGTTGATGTGGAAACAGCTTCAAATCTCCTATCATCATGGAGAAGGAGATATCACACACTTCTTCTGAGTCCAGTTTTTTCAGGAGCAGACCAGGAGAAAACATTAAGTCCTTTTTATGTGTGAACAGTCTCCATTACATCTTTCCAGTTCTGTCTACATTGGTCCCTATTCTGTCCCTGCTTTCCTGTCACATGGAAACCCTTTGTGTGGAAGATGGTAGAGGCCTTTCATGAACTTCCCCAGTTTGGGAGCACATAGGATAATTCCTGCCATAACCCCCTTTTCAGAGAGAATCAAAAGAAGATAGGAAAGACAAGCCTTGCCTTGTCTACTCACCTTGAGGATAGGTGTAGAACTGGGAAGATTCTTTTCAAAAATATGTTACTGTGCCAACACACATACCCTCAAACTGTCTCACTCCCAGGTTTCCACTTAAACATTGGAAATAACCTTTTTATCCCCCTCTACTGTGTTGTTTGACAGTGGAATATGTTGCCTCACAGGGTGGTGGACTCTCCAACTTTGGAGGTCTTTAAATGGAGGTTGAATGAATGTCTTTCAAGGGTGCTTTAGTTGTGTATTACTGCATGTCAGGAGATTGAACTAGATGGCCCTTGTGGTCTCTTCCAGCTCTAAGATTCTGTGATTATAGGTTTCTCTCTCTTCCTTCACTTTCCCCCTTTGTCCTCAGCTTACTTCAACTGCTGCAAGCTGAGTTCAAAGTACAAAAGGAGTTTGCATACAGTTAACTCCCTTTGGGGGCCAGAAGAGGGAAGGGGAGCAGAATCTTGCCCTTCCCAGTAGGCTCAGGTGAAAGCAAACTGCTGGAGAGTCTGTTAGCTTGCATGTTCTTTCTTATTAATAACGTTTACCATCTTTACAACATTTTGAACTTCCAGAAGATTCCTGGGAAGTCCTGGAAGATGTGTCTGTCTTTCTGAGTCTGCTTATGAGCCCTCATAGGAGAAAGGTGAATCTTGAGGAGAGGGTCATTGCCTGAGAAAGGTAGTGAATTCATCAACAATTTCATCCCAGGAACCTAAAAAAACAGACAACAGTGCAAATCAAGTGTCCAGGGAGGTGATATGTAAGGCCTCATAAAGCAGTTCCTTCAGGCTTTAGACAGTAAAGAGTGGGGACAAAGCCATCCATGGACCACCTGGAGCTCCAGGACTGGCTTTTCTGGTCTTTAGGACCCATTTTTTAAAAAAGTGTCCCCAAATTCAGCCCCCACATTTTTTTTGAGGAGGAGGCAGCAGCACTACAGCCCTCTAAGTTCCCTGAGGAGGGCAATGTATTCTCCAATGTCTAATGTTTTGCCACCCCTGTTTTCAAGTGTGACCAAATGATTTGGAACCCATTTCAAAGAAATGGATGAGCCCATGACCAAGGGAAACATCATGAGATGACTGAAACAAGACGAACAGTATTTCACACCACTGCCGCTAAGTAAGATCTAGATTAACTCAACAGAGATAACTGCTGGACTGGTAAGGTGGGAAGTGTTTTGGACAGGTTAAACACAAAAAAGCACAACTTAATTGTGATTCATTAATGGGGTCACCAATGACAGGATTACAAGAAGAAGAACTTCATAAGTTTGGGGTTCTGAGGATCTTGTCACAATGAATGTAATTTCATATTCTGCAGGGAGCAAAGCATACCTTTGACCTCACAACTGGTGGCAACCTGAAGTTTGTTGGAATGTAATACTGTGAAATCATTGCCCTTTAAACTTTGCTTCTTTGTGTTAGTTCCCTCTTTGAGACACTATTCTAGATGAAAACAAACTATTGCCTGACTTTTCCTACAAGTTTGCCTCAAAATTAGCACAGAGTTCACCTTCACTGCAGTTTTCCTCGTAACAAGAAGGACATGAAAGAGTGAAGTACCTGGAGCTCAGTAACTTCCTTCCTTAGCCCTGTGGCATTAGATGAATGTCACTCACTGAAATGACCTCTTGAATATTTTGTTCTTTCCTCTGAAAGGTCAGCAAAAGAGTAGGACTCCTCATTTTTGTCAGACTCTACTTTGTTCACCTCCTGGCCTTCAGTCTTTTCCTAGGAGTGAACCACAAATTATGAATGTTAGTCTGAATCTTGATGTTTGTCCTGGTTACCAATTAATGGATTTTACTTAGGTCTTGACTTACCAAACTGCCATTGCTTCAACTGGTTTACTCACCTAAAGACTAAAATTAGGATGGAGGTTGTTATCTATAATAGTATAAAGATTAGATTGGGGGCCCTCAAGACACCAACTATATTACAAGAGGGAAAAACCAAAGTGCTTATCAGGGAAGTTCTATTGGTGAGACCAAAATCTTACCACTATCAGTTGATTGTATCATCTGATAAAGCTCTTCAATTACACCGAGACTCCAAACTCCTTGACCCATCAGATCCTAAATGTATAGCCACATAGCCTTTTCAAAAGGAATTCATGTGCAACCGATTATTCAACATCAGTGTGGGGAACCTATGTCCTTCTGGGCATTGTTGTACTACATCACCTATCATCCTCAAACATTCTAAGTGAGCTCGTGCTGATGAGAGATATAACTGAACAGCTGTTGGAGGGCTGCATATTCCAAATGTATTCTTCATGAAAAAAAAGTTCCTGCCACAGGAGTGGGAAACATGTGGCCCTCCTACGACTCTAAATTCAGTCAACTCCACACAACACGGCTAATGGTTAAGGACAGTGGGATCTAGAGTTCAACGACTTCTGGAAAGTCACAGGTTCCCAAGTAAGATGACTATGCCTTAAGGAAGAATCTTCTTTGATAACTTGTGATGAACTTGCCCCCCTCTGTCTTGTTTCTCATCCTCCTTTCTCCTTGTGGCTGAGACTGAGTCCTGTGCCAAGGAATGGCTGCAAAAATCAAGACAACTGCTGTTCCTATTGGGTAAAAAGTTGGTCTGTCAAGAAGCTGAGGTAAGAAGGATTTCTCCCCAGCCCACAGTGAGATATATATGGTTTCACCAGGCACTGTCTCTAGCTCTAAGATTTTGGCCACAAAATCTCAGAACATGGGATGTGCTTGTCTTGGTAAGTAACCCTAGTATCCCGCCAGATGTTGTTGGACTGCAGCTTGCAACAGTCCTAAATAGCAAAAGCAATGCTTCAAGTTTATGGGAGCTGCAGTCTTAAAACACCTGAAGTGCCAAAGTTTTCCCTCCCAGTTGAGAATCAAATCACTCTCTCGATCTAAAAGCAAATGGAATCAGGACAATATGCTGTGGACTTTCACAGTTGACAATCAATCATATTTCCTCAGTCAACTATGCTCAGGGTACAGGGGGGTTTTGACATGATTTTCCTCATCGAAGTAAAGGACATCATGATGACCTTTCTGTGATGCAGATCATCAATGAAACAAACTGTGTCACACCACTTTGGCCCTAGATTGTGCAAAACTTGAAGAGGGAGCACGAGGATTTCCTTGAAGCACTTAACTCATCCTTGTATTGTACCATGTCTGCCCAGGGACTATATAAGAGTCATCCAGAAAGGGACAGAGCATCAGAGAAGCTCAGAGCTCAGCTTTCCACCACACTTGTCCACCTGGGAGAACATTAGCACAAGGTGAGTGGCTGGGGTGATGATCCTTAAAGTGAGCACTGGAGTAGTACCTTGGGGAAATAAGCCAAAAGTCTTGATAATGAGTAACTTCGAGATGTACCATGTAGGATGAAGTCTTTTCCATCTGAGAGAACTATCTCAATTAGAGAGAGGTAACTATGTTGTACACCCAGCATATAAGGAAAAATATTGATTAACAGAAAAGATATGGTAGCACTGATGAGAAGGATGAATTCAAATGAAGCAGAGAGACAAGTCTGAATTAATCAGCATGTGTAAAATTAGAAATTTGCTCAAGGTGCCACTCACTCTGTCAACTACACAACCAATGGCAAACCAGCTTTCTCAGAATTTAATATGTAGATGATCCACAAAGGAACTTGTTGTGGTATGCAGTACAGTACTGGAGGGAACCAAATCATTTTTCTGTTATGTTGTATTCTGAACAAGCATAGAATTTGCCTTCCCTGTCATTTTCCAGCTGACAGGAAGGATCTGGGGCAGCTCAAAAGTATCACACAATCATTCATGATGCTCAAAAACTTATTTACTTTGCATTCTTAAATAAGTTGAAGGACCTTCACTCAACATAGCTCTTGAACTTTATAGAACTTTTTGTTCTTCCACCTTTCAAGGCCAGCCTGAAGATGAGATTCCTCAACTACCTCAACCTTTGCTTTCTTGGCTTCCTGATCTCCAGCTCTCTCCCAGAAGGTGAGTCCCTATAGAAAAGATTGATATGTGCCACTAATAATGATGGGTAATTGCTGATCCCTTTATTTCACAAATTGTTACTTTGTTTTAATATACTGGAATTTTCTCAGAGTTCTGTGGGAATCTTTATCATACCTGAGAAGTTAAATTAAAAAAAAAAGTTATTGTAGTATCCTCTTAGTTATGATGTCATAAGTCAGACTTCCAACATTGTAAGCGCTTGTTATTGTCATTTGAGATCATGGTACTATCCACCTTAAAAGCTAGTCAGCCACCCAGCACAATGGAGGGAAATGCCAGTGGCGAACGGGGCACAGTAGGAGGACATGGCCAGCCCCCTCCTGACAGTGAATGAGACTGTGATCAACAATTGCAACAGAGGCACACAAGGCCCCCTGTTTCTGCTGCTTGCAGCCTCTCTCTCTTGTGGACCAAGAGCTGTAAAAGAGTCAATGAACCAGGTCAAACACTTGAAACCAAAACCCAGCCAAATACTATCATTAAACTACAAACATGGCTTTTCCAAACATTCAGAAAACTCCTTTTTCATCCGGGATTTACAAACACTCTTTCCATCCCTAGTGGCCAGTCAGAAGGACCTGTGCCACTCAACTTTCCTAAATTCAGTAGCAAAGTCTTCAGGTTCATGGAGGAGACCAGGCTGAGTTTTCTTCTTTGAAGAGATACCATTACTAATGCTGCTGAACCCTGTACTCTTCTTTCTTTCTCTTTTCTTCCTGACCTCTTGTTTCTATGCAGCCAAGGCTGACACTTGTGCCAGGGAGTGGCTACAAAACCAGGGCAACTGCTATGCCTATTTCGATACCAAGCTGACGTGGCACGAGGCTGAGGTAAGAAGTGTTTTCATTCAGCCAAGGCATGAAAGCATGTACAGTCTACAACAGTAGTTCTCACTCTTTGGTTCTTCAGATGTTCAGGACTTCAGCCCTCAGAACTCCTTGGCATTGGTTGGTATTGGAAGGGCCTTTGGGGAACTGAAGTCCAAAACCTCTGGAGGACTAAAAGTTGAGAACTACAGCTGTATATGTGGGCTGGGAGCCTGTTAGTAAGTTATAAAGTTGTAAGTCCTCCTGAATAATAATAATAATAATAATAATAATAATAATAATAATAATAATAATAATAATAATGAGGAGGAGGAGGAGGAGGAGGATGTATGTTGGGCTTACTCCATTGTAGCTCACTTTTTTGGTCATTGCAGTGGTCAGAATTATGTAAGAACCAGTTTGTCCCATCCCACTTTAAAAAATGGAGCTTTTCTCTAGCTCAGCCCCTCACCCAACATGGCTATTTCCAGGCCAGTGAAAAATATAGCAAATGGTGGAGAAGTATCAGCTATTTCCCTATTTCTGCAGCCATAGCAAAGACATAATCCTCTGGCTAACTTCTAACTGTTTCTGATGTTGCTGTCATTCTCCGCTGTCCATTAAGTGGCCATTCCAGGAGATGCAGCAGAGAAGAGGTGGATTGGTGGAGTTGGACAGGGGACAGTTTATGGTTATGCATGTGTTAGATATCTCCTGTTCCAGGATCTTATTGATTGCACACTATGTTCCCCACAGCAATTAATGAATTAAATGATATTAAAATATGGACCTTGATTCTGAACCAGTCCTGCTGGTGAAATATGACAATAGAAGACACACTTGATTTTCTTCTCCATTCTCAGATTGAGTGCCAGAGCTATGGCCGTGGGACCCATCTTGCCTCTGTCCTCACCAAGGCAGAAACTCTGCTAGTGGCTGAACACATCTCCACATACCAACGAGAACCAAGTAATGTCTGGATTGGGCTCCACGATGTCCGTCAGGTAAGCCTCTCTCTTCCTCCCCTCCTCATTATCACAGTTTGTAGCTCTGCTGAGAAACCCTTTCTGGCCTCAGCTCTACAGTATTTATTAGCCAAACTCTCTAGATTTTATTCCTCATTTCCTTAAGAACATAACCTGTTTTATCCCATTTTCACAGACCAGCAAATGGAGGTGGGCTGATGAGTCAACTTACAACTACAAGTCATGGATGAACCACCAGCCAGACAATTATGGCAACAATGAACACTGTGTGGAGCTGAGATTTTCCACAGGTAAGGAGGAACCAAGAAAAGACAGTGGTGTCTGAAGGGCTTCTGGTTTTCCACGGCTTTGCAACTTTTCTCGGCAAGTTTTAGGCCAATGTCACAAATTGCTTTCTTCATACATGACCAGTGCTGGCCTACCTCTTCAGCTATTAGGGTTTTCTCAGGCACTTTTGGGCCTGGTTCACAATTACTTACATCATACAAAACCAGAAGCTCTGAAAGTATCATACAAGACCAGCAGCTGCAATCCAGTGTCTTGGCCTGTAGTTAGACCTGACATATTTAATTACATGTGAATATCATAATTTAGATGTCATTTCTTTCTGAAAACAGTGACTGCTAAACTATGCTATGTTTCATAGATTATTTTCTGTAGCATTCCTATGGTGAAATTGTTATACCAAGATTTGTGAAAATTCAGGAAACCTTGACAAAATCAGTATTTTCAATGTACCTCATGATTTCTGAACTATCATTGTGGAATGGTTTGAGCATTGGACAATGACTTTGGAGAGCACGGAAGCCCCCTGGCCATACCCGGATCAAGTCACACTCTTTAAGTCTCAGAGGAAGGCAAAAAGAAATAGTGCCAGAAAACCCCCAGAATAGGTTTGATTTAGAGTCACCATAAGTTGAAAACAACTTTAAGGCATACAACAATAAATAACAATGTGTTATCTAACATTTTCCACCCTGCCACCCCACTCTAGATTAAACTCATTGGGCCAAACATGCATGTTTGTTTCTCATGCATGAGAAAAAAAGCTAACATTTTGTCATGTCTTCTTTATTTTAGGTTTTACCCAGTGGAACGACGCTCAGTGCCAGAAACACAATGCCTACATCTGCAAGCATGAGCTCTAAAGGAGTCTGTAACTCCCAACTACAATCCCAGAGATGCTTTCTCAGATGTCACCAGCTTCTCTTCTCTCCTAGAAAAGGAAAGATCAACCCTCATCCTTTCACTTCAAAAGAGCATTTCTGAAAAGCAGCTCCATGGGTCTCATTCATCTCTTGTACCATCTTTTTTGTCATTTAATGTTAATAAATTCTTTCTGATGCATATATTGAAGTATATATTTTGTGGAGTGTTCATCCTAAGTCCACCATCTCTAACATGACTGGATGTCAGAGAGGACAGACAGCCTTTTCTTTGACACTTTGACACATAGTCTTGCAGCATCCCCACTTCCCTTCCAAATACAAAGGGCTCAGATGATATTCAGGGAAAGAAAAATATCTCAGGATTTTGGCAGTTTCAAGTAGGCATAAGTGATCCAGGAAGACACCTGGTTCCCAAGATGTTTAGCACTTTAAATAATATATATTTGCCCTTTTAAAGAAATAATAGAATCTGTCATCTCCTTAAAAATCAAATGGCTGAGCTATCATAGAATTCTCACCCATATCATAGCAATCATCCATGTAGCAACTTTACCTACATGATAGTAAGTGGCATACACAAACAGAGTGGGGGATTATGTATATTTTAGAAGACAGAAACAGGATCCAAGAGGACAGAATGGGGCAGTGGACCAAAACCAACAACATGAGTTTTAAAGATCTGAATGCAAATATATGCCTTTGGATAGGAAGAGTTGTATGTAAAAAGACAGAAAACTTGGGGAACATATTGACTGCTACTTTCTGTGGTGCTAGCCACTAGTGATATGTTTAAGTCTTTTACTCCAAGTCTCAAGTCAAGTCTCAAGTCTCTAACTTCAAGTCTCAAGTCCTTGAAGATACTTTCAAGTCAAGTCTCAAGTCTGGGAGCCAACTTTATATCCCAACCTACATTCCAGAATTTCTGGACAAAGTTGAATAAAGCCATTTAACAATTTAAAGTCATTTAACAATTTAAGCAGAGTTGGCCCTCCACATTTGTGATTTTGTCATCTGCAGCTTCAGAAGTGGGGGATAGGATCCTTCTTACTTCCCCTTCCTAAAACTGGAGGCTTTTGTGCCAATGGACATAAAAGAGTCTGCAGCTTTGGAAGCGGGGGTAGGATCCCTCTTACTTTCCATTTCTGAAGCTGGAGGATTTTTCAGAAGTAGGGAATAGGATCCTTCTTACTCCCCATTACTGAAACTTCAAAAGCTTTAGAAGGAAAGATCTTTCCTCCTCAAGCCCACTTCCTAAGATACTTGCTGTTCTCTGAGAAACATGCCCTATGCTTGGGGGACAAGTCTTGCCTTCTGATCTTGGGAAAAGTTTTGGAAGGCTTCTCCAATATGCAGTGGCTATCAGCTGCTGAGCAGACCTCATGCCCGCTCCAAGCCTATTGTCTAACTGATTTGTTGTTTCCCTCTGAGAAATGTGCCCGCACTTTGGGCTTGAGACAGATTGTCATGCGACCAGCAAAAAGAAATGGACACGTTGTTTAAAATCATAAGATTTCTGGACAAACATGTTATGTTACTGAACCAAGGGCAGCAAGTCACTCGCTAAAGATATACAAGTCTCGAGTTGAGTCAGTGCATCGTTTATTGCTGAGTTGAGTCTGAGACCATTTCTGCACTAGACTGTTATAGCTCTATTATTCTACTTTCAACATCCTATGGAATCCTGGGGTTTGCAGCTGACCTCTCCTTAAATTGCAAACCCCAGGATTCCATAGGATGTTGAAAGTGGAATAATAGCACTATAAAAGTCTAGTGCAGAAATGGCCTGAGTCGAGTCACTGAAGCGACTTAAGTCTGACTTGAGTCCAAGTCAGTTGACTCAAGTCTACATCCCTACAAGCCACCACAGCCAATGCTGAAAAATGAAGGAAGCTGTAGTCTAGCAATGTCTGGAGGACCATAAATCCCCCATTTGTGTAGTGCCAGGTGGGTGACACATGTTTGACAGTAGGACAAATGAGGATGAAAGATGAGCCAATTGTGACTAATGCAGTTCTAGGCTGTGCAATAGAAGTGTGTCCGTACTGCAGAAGTCATGGCATACTCCATTCTGCTTTTGTCTGATCTCACTTGGAGTACTAAGTCCAGTCCCAGATGTCATAATTTAAGGAAGATGCTAACAAAAGTATTGAGGAGAGTGACATAGAAGGTGAGGGTCCTAGAGACCCAGTCTAACGGGGAAACATTGGCCATTTCCGCACTAGACTTTTATAGTGCTATGATTCCACTTGAAACATCCTATGGAATCCCGGGGTTTGCAGTTTAGGGAGGGGCCGCTTGGTCCCTCCCAAAACTGCAAACCCCAGGTTCCATAGGATGTTTCAAGTGGAATCATAGCGCTATAAAAATCTAGTGTGGAAATGGCTAATGATGAGTTGGTTATGTTTAGTCTGGATAACAGATTGTTATGATATGATGTATAAGTTAAAAATGACTTACATACATGTGACTTAAGTCAGTAAGTAAAGAATTTAGGTGATGAAGGATTATAAGTGATTGATAAGTGATTATTAATAATTAAGTTAGAGTTATCATTAATCCTGTTAGAATTATTATTATTATTTTTGATGATTGATAGTTAAACAAATATAGAATATAAAATAAGTTGATAAATGACTACTATTGATCATCAGTGATGCTTACTAATTAATTAATTAATGTTGTAGGTATACAGTTTGAATGATAAGAGTCATTAGCAGCAAGTATTAATCTCTGGTATAAATTTAGGAATTAATAGTTAGGTGTAACTGTTTGATTAACATGTGCCGTTTGCAACAAGGATGGGAACCAATTTTTAGTTACTCGTAATCTTTTCTTAGTTAGTTGTAGTTTTGTTAGGTATTCGGAGTTTTTTATGTGTTTGTTTTTTCATCTATATTGTATTGTTATGTATTTTTAGACTTTTTTATTGTTATGTGGTGTTGTTGTTTGTTCAATTTTTTTTAAAAAAAGAGATTCTTATGATAGGCTGTGATAATCATCTTCAAAAATGTGAAGGGTTCTCACATAGGTTATGGAGCATTTTTTCCCCCTTCAGCAATGTTGAAGAAAGATTAAGCTGACTTCTCATTTTATTTTATTTTTCTGGGAATGAGACACTACTTTGTTCTTTGCTTTGCACAGCAAACGTCTTGGGATGACCCTGATTCCTTGCATTGATAGGTGAACTAAATGATACATCCCCCTCTTGCCAGCAAAGCGAGGCTGCAATGAGAAATTATAACAGGGATCCTCTTTCTGATTGTTGCAGCCTCACTTGCTGGCAGGAGGAGATTGGAATCATCATCCTGCTGTGCCCCAATTGTCAGCAAAACAGATCTCCATTGCTTTGTCTAATTGCTGACAGTTAAGATAGGTCTGTGGGAGTCAGAGCAGGCGAGATTACTTAGTTAATGCGTATGTAGGTGTATCTCTGATGTAGGATCTCAGCCATCATCCTCAAGAACAATTTTTCTTAAAATAAGGTCAACTTATATTAATGCATATGCCTACCCACATTCATATCCTATGTATGACCCTTCCCTGATTTTCTTTTTAATTTTATTGCAAAAACCAGAATTGGGAAGGAGAAGCTCTTGCTAACTACTGCAAACCAGCCAAAGATTTAATTGTATTCCAAACTTCCTCCTGTGATTCCCTGTCCTCTGGAGGCAAAAATTGAGTTGTTCAGAGTTTTTGTATAAATTGCTATCTGTGGTATGTACATTCAGCCATGCATTTGGGTGGGATTTTTTGGGGGGGAGGGAATAAAAATTTTCCACTGATTATTGGGATTTCAAAAGGCCTCCCTAAGCTATATTTTTTGCAACCTGTAACCATTCACTCTTCCCTTTTTTTGCTGTGGCCCGTCATTGGTAAAAGAAAAAAAGGCAGACAGATTTGGTGGGAAATCTCAGATCTTATGATTCAATGTAGCTTGTTACTGCTGATCATCATTTATAAAGGTATTGGGAGGAAGGCCTTTCTGGGTGACAGAAAATAGGGGAGGGTTATAAGCAGAAGATCATACTGCATGGACACCACCGCTTCCTATAAGGCAGCAATGGTAGAGTAAAAGGCCTCTTTTGGAAGCACCTGTAGCTATCAGAAAGAAAAGAGAAATATATAAGAAGATAGGCAGAAAATGGAGGGAGAAAGAAGGAAGTGACACATCTATCCATTAATTGTACAGGTAGAAGAGTTAAACCAGGAGAGTTGTTTATACACTCTTAAAATAGGGCCAGAAGATACAATTTGGACCTAGATGTCTAGATGACTTGCTGGAAGAACCACAAAAGTCACCAGCCCCCATCATGACAGCAACATTTAGGTCTAAAACTTAGGTTTTAGTAACTCCCTCTTCTTTAGTAATTCTGATGTTGTCTTGTGTTTTGAATGTAGCCCATCCTAACGAGTGGCTCACCAAAGGGCTCGGTAGGTAGCAGTGAGCCAGTATTTTTCATCTGCCTCATTAGGGGACTTTGAGGTTGTGAAGAAAGACCATGTTGATCCCTCAAGTGCAGTCCCCCAGATGTCCCAGATCAGATCCCAAATGTCTGAGCCAACCTGGCCACTGCTTTAAAGAAAAGGTATTATGCAATAAATAATCCCATGGGAAGGTTTTGGGGCAGTATGGTGGCTGCGTGGCGGAAAGGGAGACATGTTCCTTTCATAGAGGGAATCTGTGCAGGACTAAGTGTCAAAGTGTCAGAGAAAGGGCTGGCTGTCCTCCTTGATACCCAGTCATGGTAGAGGGAAATGGTGGGACTGAGAATGAACAGCCCACAAAATATATGCATCAGAAAGAATTTATTAACATTAAACTCTGGTTTAGCCACAAAAAATGGTATGGGAGATGAAGGAGACCCATATTGCTGCTCTTCAGAAATTCTGTTTTGACGTGGAGGAATGAACGGTGATTTTTCCCTTTCCAGGAGAGGAGAGATGCTAATGATATTTGAGAAAGTATCCCTGGAATTGTAGTTGGTTGTACAGACTCCTTTAAAGCTCATGCTTGCAGATGTAGGCATTATGTTTGTTGCATGGAGCGTCATTCCAATGGGTAAAACCTAAAATGAAGAAGACATGCCAAAATGTTATTTTAATCGTTCTTCCCTTTCCATCCCAATACGTTTAGCCTACAGTGGGGTAGGAGAGTGGAGAATGATAGAAGTCATGTTGTTTGTGTTGCGTCCCTTCAAGCCATATCCCACTTATGGCAACCCTAAGGCACATCTATCATGGGTTTTTCTTGGCAAGATAGCCCAGCACTGGTCTTGTATGAAGCAAGTGACTTGGGAAGCTGGTCTAAAACTTGCTGAGAAATGTTGCAAAGCTATGGAGACACCACTGCCATTCACACGCCACCACCATTTCTTGGTTCCTTCTTACCTGTGGAAAATCGCAGCTCCACACAATGTTCATTGTTGCCATAATTGTCTGGCTGGTGGTTCATCCAGGACTTGTAGTTGTAAGTTGACTCATCAGCCCACCTCCATTTGCCGGTCTGTGAAAATGGGATAGAGCAGGTTGTGTTCTTAAGGAAATGAGGAATAAAATCTAGAGAGTTTGGCTAGTAAGGACTGTTGAGGTGAGGTCAGAAAGGGCAGGGGGCGAGCTACAAATTTGTGATGATAACAGGAAAAGAGGCAGAAAGAGGCTTACCTGACGAACATCATGGAGCCCAATCCAGACATTACTTGGTTCTCGTTGGTATGTGGAGATGTGTTCTGCCACCAGAAGGGTCTCTGCCTTGGTGAGGATAGAGGTAAGATGGGCCCCACGGCCATAGCTCTGGCACTCAATCTGAGAATGGAGAAGGGGAAAGGTTATTGCCTTTTTCACCTCCCAAAAGAAGGATTGGTACAGAGTTCTCACTCCCCAGAATCTGAGTTAACCTTCATGGAATTACAAATGTCATCTCTGAAGTTTAATTTTGGGGATGCTTGGGCAGACTCAAATGAATTGATGATTTGAAGGAAATGCCACATATTACCCTGCCAAATTTATTATTTCACACTGAAGTTGTTTTCTTGCAACCCCCAAGCTCATTCGAAATTCGACAGTGTGGTGCCCAAGTCCAACACCTTACTCCTGTCTCCTGTCTCTTGCTCCTTGAGCTTACCTCCTTATTCTGGCTAATGACATGGTCAGCAGTGCAGGATTCTGTTACTATAGAATACCAGAGAGATGGCCATGCAGCCTCAGTTTTCAAAGAAAGCCCCCTGCCTTCTAAGGCAGTCTGTTTCACCATCTAGGAAACTGTGCCTTAAGAAGTTCTTCCCAGTGTGTAGGCTAAATACCTTTCCATCTGAGTTTGGCTTAAGATCAAATTTATGTTCCTTAAGGGGCAAAGCTCCTCGCCTTGATTGCTCCTTTAAAGATTGGCTGAAATTGCAGAGCAGGTTCACTGTCCAACTGTCATGGAAGCCAGTAGCTATCACAGCTGTTCCCTCACTGGGTTGATGAGGGATCAGGGAACATAAATATGATTGTTGAGCTTGAAGGATCTGACAGCAGCACATGTGAAAGAGATCTAGGGGTCTTAGAAGCCCACAAGCTCAGCAAGAGTCAACAGTGGGATGTAGTGGCCAAAAAAGCCAAGGCAATTTTAAGCTGCATCAATACAAATATAGTGTACAAATCATGGAAAATATTAGTCCCACTCTATTCCTGATTTGGTTGGCCTTCACCTGGAATACTGTCTCCAGTTCTGGGCACCACAGTTTGAGAAGAATATTGACGAACTGTAACATGTCCAGAGGAGAGTCATCAAGATGATCAAAAGTCAGGAAACCAAACCTGGGGAATGCTTTGGGTATGCTTAGCTGGGAGAAGAGAAGATTGAGAGATGATATGATAGCCATGTTTAAATATCTGAAAGGCTGTCATGGAGCAAATGAACCAATGGATTCAAGTTACAAAAAAAGGAGATTCCACTTAAACATTAGGAAGGACTTTTTGAAAGTGAGAGCTTTTCAACAATGGAATAGAGGACCTCAGAAAGTAAGGGATTCTCCTTCACTGCAGACTTTCAAATAGACATTGGATGGATATCTCTCAACGATGCTTTAGCAGGCATAGCAAGGAATTGGACTAGATGAGCTTTGGGGTTCCTTTCAATTCAATACTTCCATAACTTTATGATTTTACTTTATTTCAACTCTATTTCTGTGTTCCTGGTGATCAGTGTTCCATAAGCCATTGTGCCTGGTACCAGGAAACTAACTTGCACATGGTACATCATACTACCCCTGAGTTGGTGCGAAATGCTTCTTACCTCAGCCTCTTGCCATGACAACTGATGATCAAAATAGGCATAGCAGTTTCCCTGGTTTTGCAGCCACTCCCTGGCACAGGAGTCAGCCTCAGCTGCATGGGAAAAGAGGATGAGAGGAGAAAAGAAAAGAAAACAAGAGAGAAGGAAGAACAATTAGAAAATGATAGTACTTTTAACATGCTGTCCAAAATCCAACTTTCCCATAGATGGCATGATATACACTTCCTGAAATTCTTTCTGAGATATCTATATGGAGCCCCTGGGCTCAGATGCTCTTTGACTACTCTGATTGCAACCCAGGAAGAAATTTTGCCCCAAGTCACACTGTTTCTAGTTCATTGGCTAGCTGTTCACTTTCCCCTATAACAGCGGTGGCAATATTTGTTCAGAAGCTCACCTCCCAAGAAAGGGTTGGAGAAGAGGATTCCAAGGAGACAAAAGGTGAGGTAGGTGAAGAGACCCATCTTCTGGTTGACCTTTGAGGAGAAAAGGTATGGTAAGTTCAAGAAGAATAAAAACTGACTGCCATTTATCCAGTCGGTGATGAAAGGAAGGAAACATATCATTTCCTCTTACAAGCACAATTCTGTGCTCCTTTTACATTTCCAAGGATAGGGAATATTACAGAAAGAAAAGAGAACCTAGCCTAACATTTAAATTTGTGGAGAGGGTAGCTGTGTTTATCCGTTACAGCAAAGATAGCAATCGAGATGTTCGGTTACCTTAAAGATTGACACTTTTGTTACGGTGCTGAGTTTCATGGATTACAGAAGTGGACTCTGGCCCATGAAAACTTATGCCATAAGACTTTTGTGACATTTGAAGATGTGGTTGACAAGATACAGCTGCCCTGTGATGGTGCTGGGCTTCAACTCCCAGTGTTCTTCATCATTGGCTATACAGACTAGGACTGATAGGAGTTGCAGATGCTGATGAACTACAACTCCCATCATCCCCCATCATCAGTTAGAGCTGATGGGAGCTGCCATCCAACAAAATAAGTGACATAAAATTTCAAGATCTGATTCAACAGTGTGTTGGTGTATTGCTATTGGGACAATGGGACTTCATTTATTCTTGTAGCTAACTATAATTAACTTGTACTACTGATCTCATTACATCTACTCTAAGCTTTCTTAAGTCCAGATCCAAGTCACTCATTTCATTCAAGCACCATCTACTTCGATTGCCTCAGATCCTTTCTGTTAGCTTCTCAGGAAGGTGCAGAATTTTCACACTATGAGTGAGTTGTGGACATCAGCTGGAAGGACCAGTTCTTACATTTTTCTATTTTTCTATTGTCTTCTACTGCTAGAGAAAGAAGGGAACTGGCATGTGGTGAATTCACATATTACACAACACTAGACCTGGAAATGACATCTCTGTGTGTTCACCCAAGAAAGAGTTGTAGCCAATTTCAGCTCCCTGAAATGTACTCATATATAATATAAACTTCGGTAAAGATTTCTCTCTCTCATTAACACTTCATGAGTGGTTTTCCTCAACCTGGTGCCCCATATACATGTTGGATTACTTCTGCCATAATCTGTTAGATGCAAAGATAAATAGGGGATTCTGAAGTTTCCAATCCAAAATTTATAGAGGGTGCCAGAAAGGAAAGATACATTAAAATATATATGAACAGAACCAGCTTTGCTTTAATTCTATTGATAGTCCCAACTAGAAAAGATTCATTGAATTAATTGTTGATTAGTGAGTCAAAACTTTTACATTGATTTAATGGATCTAATTTAGCCAGGCCCATGGATATAATTCAAGCCTATCTGTTGAATCCCTTCCCTTCTCTCTCCAGATATTCCTATTCAGCCCACCAATTCACTGGATGTCAAATTTCCACCTGTCCGGGCTGACCAAGGTTTTCCATTCCTCATCAATTCCCAGCTTGTTTAGCGATAATATTGTAAACCCTAGCTCATGTTTCTTTAATTTTAAACCTTCCTACCTACTACATTTACAACTTGTCCTCTTTGATGAACGCTTTGCTCATTTCTTTATCTCAAAGGCTTTAGAAACACTGTTTCCCACATTCTAATCAGCCTGGGAAGATTTCTCATACAAATCATACAAGGTGTCTCTTCAGCCACTCACCTTGTGTGGAGGTTCTCCTAAGCAGACAGTTGTGGTGGACAGTTGAGATGGGAGCTTCTTTGCTGATGGTCTCCCCCTTTCTGGATGACTGTTATATATTCCCCAGGTAGACATGGTGCAATCCAAGATGAACTGAATGCTTCCAGGAAATCATGGTCTGGTGTCTTCAGGTTTTGCATAACCTTGGATCAAACTGGTAGAAAGCAGCTCATGCTGACAACCATCTACACTGAAGAATGGGAAAACACGCAGCACTTTGGTGAGAAAACATACATTTTTTTAAAAAAAAAAACCCTGCACGGACATGGGAAGAATCTTAATTTATGATCATTTTTGAAAGTTTATGCTCATTTTCTTGATCCCATTGGCTTCAAAGTACAGGGCAATGTTTGATACTTGCCCGGACACTGATTATGCTTGTCTCAAATGAAGGGTTTTTTTTTTTTTTGGTACATGTGAATTCGTCACTTAATATTTTTCTCTACAAGCACCATTGTGCTGGCTCACATATGATAAAAAGTTCCCACTTGTTGCTCCTATTTCCAACATCTAAGAAACCTCTTTATGCATTTTGGCCAACTTTTCTGGTGTTTAAATACCAACTACGCATCATCTTGTAAAAGATCTCTTTAAGATCATAAAACAAAGTGAATTTAATTCCCTCTGACCACACTTCTCCCATTGTTCCAATGGTATATTATAACCATACAGTCTGTAACTAATTCTTCTTTCATTTCTAATGTTAACAAAATTTGTACATCTTACCAAGCAAATATTCATCATCTGAGCACAACTGCTTCTCAATTATCAGATTCAGTCAACTCAAAATTATACATTTTTTTGGTCCACTTTGTGTCTCTTTACTATCTGTCTATAAGAGAATGATTGAAAACTTTAACCCACAGATGATGACTCTGCAATCGATTTAATTCTATAACGTTCCTGTTTGATTTCCAGAAGATCTTGGTAAGCTGTACATTTTTCTTTTGCTGTCATTTCCTTCTTCTAAAAAACCTCCTGTGATGACACCCACAAGGTTGTCTTAGGGCATAACCTTGGTTTACGTATATTCCAGACTCTTAACAACGCTTTTCTCATGTAATGATTATTAAAAGTTACATCCACTTTAAATTTATCACACCATAGCTACCCATGCCACCCAGACTGCAATGCATGCCCTTCTAAATCCAACAATATCCTATTTTTCAATGAGATCCGTTCTTTCAACCAAACCAGAAAAATGCAGAAAAATTCATTTCAGATCTGGCAATCCCATTCCCTTCTTTGTCTGGCTTCTTGTAAAATTTTATATTTTACTCTAGGTTTCTTCCCTTGTCTGTGTGTCATTGTTTAATGAAAACATCGTTAGTTAAGACTGGTATAGTCTGAAACAAAAACAGCACTCTTGGTAAAACATTCATTTTGATCACTGAATTCTCCTTCCCCAATTTTCCATTGATAGTTGATGTGACCAGCAGCTATATACACAAATATTCACACACCCTTTCTCTGTGTTTCGAAACAACCATGTAGACATGATGATGTCCTTAGTGGCATTTTGTGAACACATTCTCTGTCAAATGATGTCAAATGGGTCCCCCCAGGCTTAATGATTTCCTTATGGCCTGAAAGGGAGAGTTAAAAAGGGAAAAGGAAGGATATATCTGTTCAAGAACATTTGTACATATATTTAGCTTTTTGACAGGTCATCGTTAAGACTGTCTGCCTGTCTTGCTAAATTTCATTTTTTTTTTTGCCCTGGATTCATGCACAACACGAGCCCTGTTCAGGCCTATAGATAGTCAATACATAGAAGGGAGATAAGATGTGTTCCATGACAACCCTTTCCACCCTCAGCTTCATCGCATTGACTTGGAACTCTCTGAGAGCGTTCGGCTGAATGAAATTATCATTTTCTGTGTGATTGTGTAGGCAAGTGGTGAACAAATTGCGGCCCGTGGACCACATGTGGCTCCAAAGTCCTCTGGGATATTTTTTTTTCTGCCCCCAAATACCTTCTAGAGGGCTTGGGAGGCATTTTTGCTATGTTTTGGCCCACTCTGGCCCATTTTAGGCCTAGGGAGGCATTTTTTTATAAAAAAAATGGAAATAAACTAGAAGTAACTTTTGGTCACTTCTTGTTTTTTTTTTAAAGGGCCTTTCCTGGGCCTAACTGGCATAAGGACAGCTAAACATATAGTGAAATTGTCCCTTGTTTTTTCTAGTTTTTGGTGGTGGGGTGTTGCAGCAGGGGGTGTTGCCCACCAACATCTCCTGAAGGGATTAATCATAGAATCATAGAATCATAGAATCATAGAATCATAGAATCACAGAGTTGGAAGAGACCCCAGGGACCATCCAGTCCAACCCCCTGCCATGCAGGAACACCCTCAAAGCAATCCCGACAGATGACCATCAAGCCTCTGCTTAAAAACCTCCAAGGAAGGAGACTCCACTACACTCTGAGGCAGCAGATTCCACTGCCGGACAGCCCTGACTGCCAGGAAGTTCTTCCTGAGGTTCAGGTGGAATCTCCTTTCCTGCAGCTTGAATCCAGCAGAAAACAAGCCCTCTCCTTCCTCTACGTGACATCCCTTCAAATATTTAAACATGGCTATCATGTCCCCTCTTAACCTCCTCTTCTGCAGACTAAACATACCCAGCTCTCTAAGTCTATCCTCAAAGGGCATGGCTTCCAGGCCTCTCACCATTTTGGTCGCCCTCCTCTGGACTTGCTCCAGCTTGTCAATATCCTTCTTGAATTGGGGTGTCCAGAACTGGACACAGTATTCAAGATGGGGTCTAACCAAAGCAGAGTAGAGTGGTACCAGTACCTCCCTCGATCTAGACACCATACTCCTATTGATGCAGCCGAGAATTGCATTGGCTTTCTTGGCTGCCGCATCACACTGCTGACTCATGTTCAGCTTGTGGTCTATGAAGACTCCTAGATCCCTAGGGGCCTTAATGTGGCCCCTAGCTTCCCACACCTGCCCACTTCTGTTGTAGACAGAAAGCAAAACGCCCATATATGACTGTTGTGGTCGATATAGTTAAGCACATATTGAAATCAAGACTTCAAATCTTGTCTTCAGGCCTTTGTTAAAGTTTCATCTGCCCCTTCGCCTTTGTTATTTCAACTCACCCATACACCCTCGGCCTCAAAGTATATACCCAAGAACAAGCAAGTGGATCTCAGGAAGCAAGTATGGTTTAGATTTAAGATTTGGAAGTTCCAGGTTCTAGTTTTTGGGAGATCTAGGCCCTTTTCGCACTGAGGCTTTTTGCGTGAGCCGGGGTGGGCGGCTTGCGTGAAAAGCCTCTTCTGAGAGCCTGCCGGTTCCCCGCTCGTTCCTTCAGCAGGCGAAGGAACAAGCGGGGAAGCGGCAGCGTCCCGGAGGCAGAGGCGGCTCGTGCGTCCATCCTCCCCCGCTTGCGCGAGAAGCAGGAGCCTCTCGCGCCGCCCCCCGCGCATGCGGGAAGCGAGTTACAGTCGCGCCCACCCCCCGTGTGCGCCAGGAGCGAGCGACACTCACGCCCACCCCCCCTGCGTGCGCCAGGAGCGAGCGACAGTCGCGCCCGCGCAAAGCGGGAGGCTGTCGCGAGCAGCCCCCCACCCGCGCGAAGCAGGATGTCGTCGCATCCGTCACGCAAGCACCCCGCCCCACCCCTTCCTTCCGCAGGAGCGGAGGGAAGGAAGCGCTACCCGGCCGCCTCTCCGACGCACCGCACAACAGGTAAGTGCGGGTGGGCGCCGGGAGCGTTGCGCGAGCGCGGGGTGATTTTCGCTTGGAAGCAAAAATCAAAAACCCCGCGCTCGCGCCACTGCAGCCCCGTGAGAGTGCCGGAAGTGAGAGTGCGTCGTGTGGAGCGGCGCTCCCACTCCCGCATGGCTCACGGGGCTATTTTGCTCGGGAAAGCCCGTGCAAAAAGGGCCCTAGTTTCTAGTTTACATTAAACCATAGCTTTCATTGGGTGACCTTGGGCCAGTCACTTGCCTTAGCTTGACTCACCTCACTGGGTCGCTGCACGTGTAAAACATGGAAGTCAAGGAGAGCAGTATACATGAATTTTGGTGTATGCAGCTCCTTGGAGAAAAGGTGCATTGTAACTAAACAACAGCAATAACAACGGGAAAGATAGATTCACTCCCTTTCTAGTTCATGATACTCACTTGGATAGTGTCATGCCCTGCTTTCAGGACATAGAAATGGACTCCAACTCAGAGACTGAAATGGGGAAGCTGCTGAACAGGAGGGGACAGTACCACCCGCCCCAGAGACAGAACAGGGGGCAGTGCCAGCTCTAGCAGAGAGCCCTGCCCCTTCTGACATAGAACATAACTCATCTATACTCACTTTTACCAAGCACAGACACCAAAAGGACAGCGTATGCAGATCTCAACAAATTTATAGAAAACAGCAGTTAATTAGGCAGCAGCTGGGTTAGGCTGTGGACCTATAAAAGCCCAGCCATTCCCTCCAGAACTTGTTGGTGATTAAATGACTATTTCTCCTGCCGTGTCTCTGAACTCTGCCTTAGAATTGTATTGACTGTGCATTGACTATTGATGTTGTCCTGACAACATCAATAGTCCATGCACAGGCAATACAATTTTGTTTTGCTTTGCTTTGCTTTGCCTTTCATCTGTTCGCTTACTAGAGAAAAATAAGGAAACACATCTTGGCCTGTTTGCTTGCTGTCTGCAGCTGCATGTTGCCCAACTGCCCAGACTGAGGCCATTTCCGCACTAGCCTGTTATAGTGCGATGATTCCACTTTCAACAGCCTCTGGAATCCTGGGGTTTGCAGTTTCGGGAGGGGCCGACTGCCCCTTCCGAAACTGCAAACCCCAGGATTCCAGAGGCTGTTGAAAGTGGAATCATCGCGCTATAACAGGCTAGTGCGGAAACGGTCTGACAGCTGACAGTAGCCTGTTATCTTAGGCAGCTGGTTACCCATGCAGTTTAACTGTTAAAATACCCTGATTTATTCTTATTATGCCAAGCTCTGTGGTTATTAACACTGAAGACTTCAAGTGGTCATTTTCTTTCTTTAACAAACACCTGATAACTGTAATTTTGTGAACAGGGCGAGGAATGATCTGTGAGTCAGGGTGGGGTAGTAGTTTGAGCACAGGACTACAACAGTGGAGACCAGGGTTTGGCTTCCTGCTTGGCTATGTAAACTCACTGAGTGACCTTGGGTGCATCGCACATTCTCAGCCCTTCCTCCCCTTCAGGCCAACACCTTAAGATATCCATTAAGTTCATGCTTTAACCTATCCTCCTCTCTCTGTAGTACTAAACGAGGACATTACTATCACTTTGCTGCATGGTGGAACTTGACTACACATCAGATTTCCCAGGAACCTTTGCAAGGGGTGGGTAAGCTAAGATCATTGAAGTGGCATGAAACCAGTTAACACTCAGGGCATTTCTGCACTACGCTCTTATAGCACAATTATTCCACTTTCAACATCCTATGGAACCCTAGGGTTTACAGTTTAGGGAGGGGCTGGCCGGCCCCTCCCTAAACTGCAAACCCTAGGGTTCCATAGGATGTTGAAAGTGGAATAATTGTGCTATAAGAGTGTAGTGCAGAAATGGCCTTAGTCACAGGGACGTTCTCTTTCACAGCCTAAACTTGCTGCAAAGATTGCAAGATAAAATGAATCCCACCTCCATCATCATGAAGTCCCTTGAGTAAGAACAGAAAGGAATTTTGACTCAAGAGGAATTTTGGTTGACTAAGATTTCCTCTTTTTCGAGATAAGCAACACTGCTAAACAATTTTATTTTATTTTTTTAAAAAAAGATGTGAGGGCATCAAGATTTATGTTTCTCTCCTATACAGAGAACCTTCAAGCTTCTGACCATACTTTGATCAAATACGGGTGTTTTTTCCCCCTGATTCTGATGCAGTCTTGTAAATTACACATCCAGACTCTCTCAGTCATTAGCAATCCTCACCTCAGGCTTACTGCCCTCAAGCCATATATCATGATATATTCAGAGTAATTATTGACTTCCGTGTAAGATGGTGCTGGTGCTCATATAAGCCTTTCCCCCTCCTGTTCAATAAGCTAGTGGTGCTATTATGTGGCATTTTTCTTTTCTTGTTGCCTTGATTTTCATCTCCATTTCAAAGCAAAAAATTCAAATCAGAAAGCAACCCAGTTCAGGACTATTCAAATCTTCTTTAGAACACAATTCAGGAAGTCCTACTACAGATTGAGTATCCCTTATCTGAATGTCTGAAAACCAAAATGCTCCAAAATCTGAAACTTTTGAAAAGTGGGACCCAGTCTTCTTCCTGTAGAGAACATGAGAAGATTAGGGAGGCTGCCTTGGAATGCTATGGATGCCTGCTTCTTGCAAAGTCTCTCAGTTGGCTTAATGTGTTTTCTGTCCGCTAGCTTGTTTTTAAGCAGCCCGTGTGTGCACAGTCCAAAGCAAGTTGAAAGGGGGAAAAAAAGGTGCAAAGCTGACTGAGAGATTTTGCAAGCAGTGTGCACATATGTGATCCTAAGTGAGCCCCCATAATTCCCTCATGGTTCCTAAAGGAAGATTACAAAAGGAGAACTGATGAAAGAGTGGACTCCATATTGAAAGAACAAATGCTTGGGATCAGAGGTGTTTTGGACCTCAGATTCCCCCCCCAGATTTTTCAATCCCATTATGTATATGAAATATTCCAAAATCTGGAAAAAAAATCTTAAATCCAAAACACCTCTGATCTCAAGCATTTCAGATAAGGGGCATTCAACTTGTATTAAAGTCAACGTGTTGTTGTTATCTGAAAACCCAGACCTCTAAAATGAGTCTACCTGAGTTGTAAGATCCTTGAAGGAAAAATTTCTCTCTGTCTTACCACAAACAGAGGCACATTTAGTGAGGGCACAGGACAAAGCCTTCCTAGTGGCTTCTCCGAGACTGTGGAATTCCTTCCCATGGGAAGTGAAGTGGACTCCCCTCTGCTCTCTTTCCACTGTCAGGTGAAGACTTTTCTGTTTACCGAGGCTTTTGAGTGTTCACTGCTTGATGCAGCATGCCTTTTAATGTGGGCGTATTGTATTTGTACTTTTATCATTGCTTTGCTTCCCTTTTAGGCTGAAAGAATATGACTCGCCCAAGGTCCATGGCTGAGTGGGGATTTGAACCCTGGTGTCTTGGTGTTAAAATTGGCATATTGACATTATGTATTTGTGGGTAAGTTAATGGGAACCACCCAATTTTGAAGCCCATCTATACTGTCATCTTCTCTATGACTTGCTTTTAACAACCCTACCATCTCATTTAGGACTGGCTGGGTCTCTTCTAATGCTACGTGATGCACTGTTTTATGCCCCCCCCCAATTTATTTGAGAGGGAATGGGAGCAGATCTCCATTTATTTTGAAATTTCAAGGACACACTTGCTCAGGCAGGACAAGTCACTACTCTAGAGCAGGCTGGCTGGACTTTTGCTCCCTGAGGCAAAGGAAAAGATGATACTTTTATTTTGTTTAATGCAGAGAAGCTTACTGAACTGTTAGTAGAAGTTGACTTCCCAATAATGGCAAGGGGAAAGGATCTTTCACTGTATTCAAGGTCAGGAGACCAGTTTAGAGACTTCAAGACAGGCTATGTGGCTTTCACCTCCAAGAGAAGGAAATGCCCAGGGTGTTAAGGAAGAACAACTGGGGAGAAGTTGCCACTGTTTCCCCTAGCATGTGATGCCTGAGTGGTTGTCCCACTCAGATCAACGGTGGGGCATGCCTGGGCTGTGCTGTGTGTGTAGCACTTATGCAAAAGAACGCCATGGGTAGCGCATGTCCATGTTGGGTCATCTCTTTTGGTTTATTACTTCCTGGCGTTTAACAGTGGGGGAAATTGCTTAATTGTAGGACCGCCTCTGATCCCAAAAGAAAGGGTTGGGTGCTGTTGGAAGATCCTGCATTCATTTCCATTTTTAAAAAAATGATAAATATTTTTGTAAGTGATTTTGGGTCAGCTTTATATTGGATCAGATTCAACAGGGTAGTGGTGAAATATGAAGTCTACTCCTCACTAGGACTGCGTCTATAGTAATACTCCCATGGAGAGTCCAAAAGTATGAATAGCTGGCTTGTTCTGGAAACATTTCCAGCAGATTTCATTTCTACCAGAAACTGTCACCACCCACTCCTTTAGATTTTAACAGTGTTATCCTAAAAGGTGGTAGGTCTTGAGGTCCACCAGCAGTGCCAGTGTCTCTATAGGATTTGGGGAATGATTAGCTCAAAGGAGGCCTGTGAGAGGAGGGTATATTTATTCCCTCCCCTATAATTATTTCTAAAAAGTACATAATTGGAAGACTGAACACTATCAGATCATTGTAATTCCTAGTCTTGGTTTCCTTTTCTCAGTTCTTTGTATGGGATTGGGTTGACACTATGGAGGAACACTGGAGACAAAATAATTTTCTTTGTTTTGATGGTTTCTTCTGTGCTTTTTTTGTGTGTGTTCCTCATAAACTGGAAAAAAACAGAGGTCTCTTATGGTTCAGGACCTTGTACCTGCAACTGTAACAAAGAATAATAAAAAAAAAATTAAACAAAGAAATTCTGTTTAGAATTAGTTTCTGAATAAATTGTACTTTTAATATTCCAAACATGATAATATTATCCCTGAACAAATTAGATGTCATACATCTTATGTTCCCAAAATAACTAAGTGAATTTCAGTTTGCAAAGAGTACTAATATTGCACCCACTCCATTTTTTTTTTTTTAAAAAATCCCTTTTTCAAAACCCTACACTATCTGGAAAACCCTAGTTCCCCACCTCTGGCTTCAAGATTTCTGGGAATTTTACATCTCTTATTGGATGTTGTTGGAAGATTTGGGAATTGCTTCCAATGTTTGATCGTACATTGACTCATCCTAGGACCCTCTGCATTCATGTGTCAGTGCTTTCTCCATTTGGGCGTGGAAGGGACAGGTGTCAGACTGGTCATACATCTGATCCCCGTGAATAATCTGTGACAGAGGCCGGCACCTTTAGGTTTGTGACACAGTCTGCTGGCTGGGTCACTTGTGCAGTGTTGCCAAAACCTGCTGCTCGTGTTATTTCATCATGTTCACCTGAGGCCTATATAACAACCTCTTATGGAACAGGAGACCATCTGAGAAGATCCAGATTCCAACCCAGCATATCTTCTAATGACAGAGAAGTACTCAGGTGAGCAGCTAAATGGCCAGGATTTTTTTGTATTTTTACTGCTACTTTAAGATTCTATTATCATACTAATTCTCTTTTTAAGATTCTATTATTTTGTTTTATGTTTATGAGGTTGCCTTATATTCAATCAGAAAATTGGTCCATTTACCCTTGAACTGTCCACACCGACAGGGAGTGGCTTTTCAGGGTTTCAGGCATTACTCTTTCCTAGTTGTACTTAGAGTTTCCAGGGACTGAACCAGGGACCTTTTGCATTCAAGGTACATGCATTACGATTGAGCTATAGTTCCTCCTTGTGATGCTGGTGATCACTCCTCCTATTTATGATGTTCAGAATGGCAACGCCCCTGCCCAAGAGGGAAGTATCTAGCAGGCTAGTAGAATTCTCCAGTTTTCCAGAAATGTAAACCTTCTCTGCGAGGGGTGAGGACACCATAAAACCTTCCAATGAAGACAAAGCACGCTTAGTGGCCATGAAATGCTGACTCTTGCTAGGAGTCAGAATGGTAGGTTGGGAGGAAAGAGGGAAAGAATAGAAGATTTTGAAGAAAAGCATTCCATGATTCAACTACCTCTTCCCCCACCCTCCTCTTCCTTCTCCTCTGTACTACCACTGCTGCTGCTAGTACTACTACTACTGTGAGTGGTGGTGGTGGTGGTGGTACCAGTAGAACAAACAGGATTTGTAGAAACAACCATTGTTATCATAAGTGCCATCATGAACATTTAAGAGCCAGAGTGGCCTATTGGACAGATGAAGATTTGGATGTTAGAAAAATAGCCTTGAAATCCAGTTGTTATGACCTCTACTGTTGACATTTACTATTTGTTGACCTTAGCTCCCCATATGTGAAATGAATATAATTGGGGTCTACCTACCGTTAATATGCTGAGTTCTAGCTTGGATGTATTAATGACATTTTAGGTTTGCAAGAAGAACTTAGTACAGCTAATGGGATATTGCCTAGTGAGGTCCTTGTGACTGTGTAGGCTGAGATGCAACAGACCATATTGACTATACAGTGTGGAAAGCTGTGATTGGCAAGGTAGCATCAAGCCTCTGGGTTGGCCAGGCTTGGTTTAAGGAAGAGGAGCTTGGTCTTCACAATTCTTTGCCCCCTGTTCATGAACTCCTGGGAATTAACTTCTTTAGAAAAAGTAGAATCTGATTCATGGTTGTTCTGGCCGGAGGATTATAGACATTGTAAACAACAGAATAACTCTCCTAAGCTCCTGGAAAAATATACAGCAATTTGAATATGGCTGTCCCTGACATCCAGGCTGTTGTTTCATGTACTCTCTTGTACTCTTCTGTATTTTGTGTACTTCTAGACAAGTCAAAAAAGAAAATGGGATCTTTTGCTTACTTTATTGCCTTCCTGGTCAGCTTCCTGGTTTCAATCCCCTTTGAGGGAGGTAAGTTTCTCCTGAACAGTTGAACAACTATATTGCAGTAGGTGTGGTAGATGCAGTTATAGGCTCTAGTCCCAACAACAGTAGACAGCTAACCCAATGGAATTTACATAAACATTGACTTTTCAAGCTCCCATTGTTTCAGTGGATCTGCCCTAGCTGAGGACTTTTCTGCACTTGGTTTTTAAAATGGGATGGTGCGTCCTCCCGCGAGGACGTTCGCATTTGGGGGCGAACTGAGTTCGGACTACTTACCGTTTGTCCAGACTTCAGCCCGCTCCGGAACGCCCATAACTGGTGGTCGCCCGTGCTATTGAAAGACCAATTAAAAGAGGACTTTCAATAGCACAGTGCGTTCCAGTCTGTCGCTTTGTGAAGTATAGATCTACAGGTTCGCGCCAGTGCGAGTCTGCAGATCTTCCGGGGGCAGGCTTCTGGCTAGCAAACTTCTCTGGTTGGTGGAGAGCCTCTGCCAATCAGAAGCCTACATTTTTGTCACCAGAGAGTGTGTAGCGCGGGTGCAGGCTGCTCCGGATCATTGTGGATCGTCGGGGGGGGGAATGTGCCAGTCTGGTGAGTAACGGACTGCCCCATTTCCTCCCCAAAGTGCGGAAAAGCCCAGAGATTATAGAATATATTTAGGCCACCTTGGGCTGGGAGTAGCTTTTTCAGATCCAAAACATGTCTGGGCTCTGCATTCTATCTAGGACCCTTTCTGTACGAGGCGAGTGAATCCCTCCGTGCTGTTACTTACCGGCTCTTCTTGGGTCAAAGTAATGCACACTTTGCCTTGAGCCCTTCCACGGGGCTTATCCATTGGTGCAGGGTGAACCGGAGCAGTGCGAGGTCTGTAGATCTGCACTGCTCCAGCTCAAAATGGTGGCTTCTGGTGTCTTCATGGGAGTGGACCAACCGCTGACGCTGGCCATGCCCACAGCCTGCCCTCCGCTGATCGCAGGCTCGCATTGGTGCGAGCCTGCACATCTGCACAGGTAAGTAGGAACGCAATGACGCATTCCAGAAAATGTAAAGACTGGAATTTTCCCATCATTACTTAGCGCGATGGAGGACCACTTGGGAGCGGGTTGGATCGGACTAAGGTGGGGAACTAACATACATTCCGCACTAGCCTGTTATAGCGTCATGATTCCACTTTCAACATCCTCTGGAATCCTGGGGTTTGCAGTTTTGGGAGGGGCCAGCCGGCCCCTCCCGAAACTGCAAACCCCAGGATCCCAGAGGATGTTGAAAGTGGAATCATGACGCTATAACAGGCTAGTGCGGAATGTATGTTAGTTCCGCACCTAGTCTGATCCAAGGTGCGGACAACCTCCGTGCCAGGATGCCTTGTCCCGTTTTAACTGCCTCGTGTGGAAAGGGCCTAGGTCTCACTCTCTGTCTTTTCTTTTTCATTTCCCTCTCCTGAGCAGTGAAGGCAGACACATGTGCCAGGGAGTGGCTGCAATACCAGGGCAACTGCTATGGATATTTTGAACATAAGATGACATGGGAAGAAGCTGAGGTAAGAAGGAAGTAGACATGAAGCTTTGCTGACAAGTGGAGCTAGCACAGACTATTGTTAGCTATATCTGCCAACCTGTAAAACCTTTAAATGGAACATGTATGGCTTTTTAAAAGTTTCTTCATACCTCTCTGCTCCTCCAGGGTGGATGGTCTGAGGAAGTCTTAGGAAGCAGAATGGGAGAATGACTCTACTGTTGGGCAGAGTGAGGTGACTGCCCAGTTCATTTAGGGTGTCATAAAAAAGACAGCAAACGGGATCTTTTTTTAATGGGACGGGTTGTACTTTTATCTTTATTCCCATGCTTTAAACGCTTTTTAAACTGTTTTAAGTTAGTATTTTTTAAAAACAGCAATGCTTATTTTATTTTATTTTCTCTATAAATTGTTTTAGCTGTCTTTTGTTGTGCTGTAAGCTGTCTTGGTTTCCATATTTGCAGAAAGCATCAGATATCAATTAAATGAATAATAAATCAATGAAGTAAATATATTTTTGCTGCCAGTGAGAAGCATTTGGGGGATTTTCCCCTCTCAATTGATTGGTTTTGGGTACAAAGCACTTGGCTGTGGAGTGAGGTGAGATGACGTTAGCTGCTCTTCCTCAGGCAGCAAAATGTCTTGGGCTGGCCCTGGGGAAATGATGCTGTGACCTAAGAGCTCAGCTTGAGAGCCAGAGTGTCATTTGTCTCCAACTCAGGAGCCATTCCAGAATCAAGAATCTAGGTGGAATCTCATTGCTCACTCATGTTATTATGACCCCTGCTGAATTGACATCTGCCATAGAGTCCTCTGGCTGGCTAGCCCCTGAAGAAGGGAGGAGCAGCACTGAACACTTTCCTCCTCCTGCATTTTTCCAGATTGAGTGTCAGAGCTACCACCGTGGGGCCCATCTTGCTTCCATTCTTACTGTTTCAGAGGCTCTCGTGGTGGCCAATCATATATCTGCTTACCAGACCGAACCCAGCAATGTATGGATCGGATTGCATGACATCCGGCACGTAAGTGTGTACAAACAGGCACTGCATACCTGCTCAGCCAATGTCCCCAAGAAGGTATAGGCAACCTTTTATCCGGGGTATATATCTCCATTCATCCATGTGATGCAGAGTTACAGGTCATGAAGTTCTCAGAATTCATTCAGTCCCTGAAGTTTGCAGTCATTGCAATAATGAAACAAGACTTAGGCCATTTCCCCACTAGACTGTTATAGTGCTATTATTCCACTTTCAACATCCTATGGAATCCTGGGGTTTGTAGTTTAGGGAGGGGCCTCAAAGGTCCCAGGATTCTATAGGATGTTGAAAATGGAATAATAGCACTATAACAATCTAGTGCAGAAATGGCCTTAGAAACAACCACGAAAGGTCAAATAAAGGCAGAGTTTAAACCAAACTGTATTTCAGTAGGCCTTCCTAGGCACTAGCTTGGCCTTTGCAGACACGAAGCAAGAATCTGAAATGAAATTTTACATCAACTGATATGGGATTTTAAAAATCTGACCCCAAACTTGTTGGGCTTGTTTCATCCTTTGAGAGGTAGTGCAGTATAGTGGTTGCAGTAGGACTCTGCAAGATCAAGATTTGAATCCACCCATGAAAACCACTGCACATCACACTATCGCACACTCAGAAGGCAGCAATAAGCCTCTTTTGAAGAAATCTTGCCAAGAAAACTCTAAGAGAGGGCTGCCATAAATTGGAATTGACTTAGAGGTATGTAACAACAACAAAGTCCCTTGTTCAAAACCACTGCTGCTTTTGTATCCCACCAAAGGTGGTGATGGGCAACCTCAGTGAGTCCAGGGGCTAATTTTCTGTCCAAAGTACACTCTAGGAGCTCCATGGACTGCCAAAAGCTAATAAACCAGAAACAAAACTAGGAATGATTTGGAAAAATAGCTAACCAGAATCCCATTGGTCAGTCCCAACTAGATTAACCCATTGAATCAGTTGCTGAACAATGAATAAAGTAGACTCACTGAATCTGCGGGATTTGTCTATGCATTGATGTAGGCAAATCCTCATTGATTCAATAGGTCTTCATAAGTTAGGACTATCAATAAAATTCAGGCCGGTGTATGTATGTGTGGCTGCAAAATATCTAAAAGGTGAATCTCCACTGTTGAGACCTTTTCACACTATGCAATTACAACACTATGGTCCCACTTTAACTGTCAGAGCTGGATTCTAAGGAATCGAGGGTTTGTGATTTAAGGTGAGACACTAGAACACCCTGGCTGAGAACTCTAAATGTACAACTCTAATTTGCAGCTCTCAGGATTCCACAGGATTCAGCCATGGCAGATAAGTGGAATCTTACTACTATCATTATGTAGTGTGAAAGGATTCTTGTGATCTGGGGGAATCTGACAGGGGCCAGTGACTACAAAAAGAGCCCCAGGCCAGATGTGCCCTCTCTTGACAAAGGTTCATTAAGCATTGCACTTCTCATCTTCCACTTACAGGGCAACATGCTTCACTTTCTTCTCATGAAATTGCAACTGTCTGCTGGTGGCCTGATCTTCCTTTGTCTTGGCATCCTGCTGGTATCTTGGCTGTTCTCTCTTTGTCTCCAGTGCAGAGATGGAAGATTTGCATTTCGACTTCCCTTCACTCTCCATTTCCTGAGGCTTGGCCTTCAGTTCCTTGCTGTGATCCTCAAGCTGCTGTTGTGTGTTTTCATTCTTCTGGGCCTTGCTACACTCTGCATTCAGGTCTGTGTTTTTCTTGTCCTGCTGAAGGCTTGCTTCCATGAAGTAGTCACTTCATACTCTGCATCTCACTGTTCTTCTTCCAGTTCTTCCTCCTATGATCTGTCTCAGACTCATTGGTTTTCCTTTGGGGCTGGGCAGCTCCTGAGCCGCCCTTGTTAGAAATCTCATCAATCACCTGATCTATCTCTTCTTGAACCCAGTGCCTGGTGTGTTCCATAGCTGCAGGTTCATCCTGCGTCTGAGCTTCCATGTTCTTCAACTTCTTCTCATTCTCTTTGGCTTGTCCAGCATTTCTTCTTTAGAGAAACAGGTGCCATTCAGCTCCTGAGTTTGGCTTTGCAATGCTTGGAACTGCCTGGTTACTTCATCATAGTTCTTGTTTGCAAAGTCTGTGTGGCTTTCCAGATTTTCTATGCCGATTTTGGGCAACCACAGCAGTGGAAGAATCATTTCTTTCATCCGTCCGCTTCCACCTCCACCTCTCTCATCATTTGGTTTCACCGTGGGGCTGAGAGATTCAGCTCAGATGGTAGCTTCAGAATTCCTCATTTACTTCCAAGCCAGAAGGAAATAACTCAAAAATAACTGAAATAGTTAGATTTAGTTACTCTAAAAAGTGTCATCTAAATACTACAAGCTGCTGGCTTGTGATATAAAAGACTGCTGTGCCCTCATCCACTTCATCATTGCATCAACATCCACAACAGTCCCTGATGGAGGAATATAATGGAGCACTGCATAATCAAGCTCCTGAGCCATGGGGTATTTCTCCTCTACCATTTAGTGAGGCTACATCCCCTAATAAAAAAAGTAAGTAAATGTGACAGCTACACTGAAGAAGGTAGTACTACATTACAATCATAATTTCATCTAGTTCCTTCAGCCTCTGGCTGCTGGCTTATCCTATGGTGTGCCACTCTTCTCTTGCTCTATTTGCCTCCCTGACTTCTCTTCACACATGGTTCTCCTCTCTGTTGTTTCTACTTGTCTTTCTCATTAGCTCTTCTTCTTCTCTCCAGCTTTCCTCCAACTATTTCTCTTTTAACTGTGAGCTCCAAACAATATGCTACTCTCTCTTTTCTTGCCCTTCTGTACCTCTTCCTTCTTGACCCCAACATTCCTTTCTTCCAAGGCACCTGAGCAAGAATTACAGATTCAGAGACAAGTCTTTCTTTTGCTCAACTTTTCCTCTTTTCTCCCTCTCCCCCTGCAGAATGGAAAGTGGAGATGGTCAGATGAGTCTACCTACAACTACAAAGCATGGAGGCTGGGCAGGCCAGACAACCAGGGACAAAATGAATACTGTGTTGAGCTGCTGTATTCAGTGAAAAAGGCAGCTCTCCCTGATGGTGGCAGGCAACAACAAGGTGAAGAAAGTATCATCAGTCCCATCAGCTTTTCTCACCACATCATCCTTCAAGGTAAACCAGAGAAACCTCAAACCTGATTAACTGTCTAGATGGAGGTCTTCCAAATAAATAACATCCAAGCTACCTAATCCACATTGTAGTAGATGTTCAAGAAAGTCACATGCCTTGCAGTTGTGACCCAGACTAGCAGTCAAGACTCCCAACACAGAGGGAGAGGAACTAACTGGGTCAAAGAAGACCCGTGGTGGGTGCCACAGTGGCAAGGGACCCAACTCTAACCCCAAACACTGAGCTTAATCCATGTCTTGTTAGTCAAGAGCCCCTGGAAGCACAGACTCTTAAAAAGGTAGGGTTTTTGGATGCAGTCTCCATCAACTAATCCCACTTCCCAGTGCTTTCTCCCAAGCAAACCCAGAATGAAATGTGAGGACATTTTGTTGCCAAGGCAAAAGACAAGATGGTGCCCTTCCCCACTAAACCCAGAGGGAAAGGCACTTGAATCCTGCTTAAACTGTGGTGCTGGGATATAATCTTCCACCACACCTAGGTCTGCATGGCCACACTTGAGGCAGCCTACAATACACTGACCTCAAGCAGAAGGGTGCAACTGGGGAGCTATGAAGGAACAGCTGGGTGGCTGCCACTGCTCCCCTTCAGCAACCTCCAGCTGAGATAGTTGCTTTACTCTGCTTGGTAGTAGGGTTGGCTATGCAGACAGAGAGGCAATGGAATGCTCAGCTCCATGCCAGAAGCCTTTCTGGTTTTCAAGAGGGAGGCAAAATTTGGGACAAAGAATCTAACCCAAGAAGAGAACTGATCAGGTCACAGACCATACAGAGTCAGGGTAGAGCTTCAGGACCTTGGACAGCAGCAAGCAGGTCACTCTTATTATTCAGCAGCAGGGTTCCTTGGGTACAGTTATATGCTTGGTGCTGTCTAAGGTCCTGAAATTCTAGTCTAACATATCATCTGACTGGCTAAAACATCCTCAAGTCTCTGCTGAAGCCTAGGAGCCATTTTCAAGATCAAGAAGGCCACCTCCGTGCTTTATGTTCCATTCTTGTTCATAGAGAAAAAAATGCAGTTCCTAGATTGCAGAATCCACTTGATATGTTTTGGGTGATTTGGGTGGCAGAATGAGCTGGAACTAGGGAGTGGAACTATTTGTTGTGTTGACTGATAATCGTGTGTGTGTGTGTGTGTGTGTATGTATTTTTTCTGGCTTGTTTACAATCTGATTGTACCAAAATGGTTGGAGTCCATCCCATAAGAGACATTTTTTTTTCCTCCTCACAGGTTTCACAAAATGGAATGATGCGCCATGCCACAGACTGAATGCCTATATCTGCAAGCATGAACTGTAGAGAGAGGGCATTGGTTTGTCTGTGTCTATGAAACACAAAGGACTGAAATGAATGGGATTCCTTGAAGACATCTTACATTCTCCAGTACATCTTGGAGGCTAGCCTTTCGAAGGGGGCAGGGCATTTAATTCAAATGAAACTCTCCACCACTAAAGAGTCTTTTGGGCATACATCTACAATAGTATCTTCTTAACAATTCTATTGGAACTCTAGTTCTGTGAGAATAATAGATGTCTAATATAAAGTTCTCAGCATCATTATCAAACTGCAATTCCCTATCTAAATTTGATGCAGGGGTGGTGGTGAAGAGCCAGTTAAAAAGTGGTGTAAACCTATATAACTGTATAACTCTGTCATATGGACATGCCTGCTGAAATGAAGCCTTCACATTCTATATATATGTTTTCCCTGCATTCCTTTAATAGCTGTATTGCTAGTGGTTTTGCAAATAAAATAATTAATGAATACAAACTTGCTGTTCTACTGTTTCCTTTCAGATTTTGCCCTCTTTTGGTATACACTCCAAGGTTCCAAGGTGTCTTTAAGTCTATTTTGTTCATTTTTCATTCTGAGAATATTAGTTGCTTTTTTTATATTCAAGTTTACAGAATTGAAATTTTTGGATACAGAAGTGTATGAGGCAGGTACTGGTAAAATCTCAGGAACAGGTTTGTTTCCTCATGCAGTAAAATGAGGATGATATGGAAGAACTGCTTACTTGTATCACTGTCCTACCTAATCTAGCTACTGCCTATGGAAAGTATCAGGAACATTCAGTTTTTTCCAGTTTTGGACTAAAGCTCCTACAATCCCATATCATGGGCCTTGGCTGAATGGGGCTTCTGGGAGTTGAAGTTCAAGACATTTGGAAAGCCAAATGTTTCCCACTTATAATCTACTGTGAATGACAGGATTCTCCAGGATCTTTTGGATCATACCCACCACCTTCAGCTACTGGGACTTTCTTTGTCTTGGGTGCTTTCTATCAACATACACACACACACACACACACTTCATAGCAAGTGGCTAAAATTTGGGGTCAAGGTAACCCTACTGCAGAATGTTTACATTGCAGGCCTTGCTCTGGATGTATTCTACAATGAAACGTGTGGATGTAAAATGACCTCTCCTAGTGAATAACATGGAGCCAGTGTGGTGAGGAGGTTTGAGCACTGAACTACAACTCTAGAGACCAGAGTTTGTTTCCCTGCTCAGTCATGGAAACCTAAAAGGGTGGTCTTGGCTGCATCACACGCTCTCAGCCCTGGAAAAACTCATTACAGGTTCACCTTAGTGTAAGCCAGAAACGACTTGAAGGCACACAACAACAAGAAGCAAATAACAATGTAGGCCTGGGATAGCAAAATGTGACTGCTTTTGCCCCCAAAGCTGGCTGATTTTGCCACAAAATTGCAGCTCTCAACCCCTCTAGACTACCCTGGATCACCCTGTTCTTGGGAAAAAAACCCAGTTGAGTTGCCTCTTTGCAGATGTTCCCTGCACTGTTTAACATCAAAATACACCCATTTTCAAAAACTCTCACTGTTCAAGAAGCTAGAACTCACTTTGCTGATTGTGAATGGTAAAGAGTGTAAGAACATATCCTTCGCCCACTTCTATAGACAAACCAAGCTCTTTGTTAGGAAGAAGTCCAACCAAGATCACCCCAGCAGGACAGATGCTCATTCTAATGGTGCAGATTAGCCCTAAAGCCCTAATACAACAGCAAAAATCACCAGAATTTATCCAGTTTGTCTGTTATTGCCCAGGGTATGAAGGTAGAGTAAAACCCAAACTTTTTTTTTTTATTTGCAGTTGGACAGAGTTGGGCTGAACACTTATACGGATAAATCAATGTGCTTGAGATAGTTCAGATAATCTGATTAAACAAAATGACTGCCATAGGGTGAAACATTTGAAAGAATTGACCTTTAGAACATTTATGAAGTTGTGGCTAATTAGAACATAATTATGGCCTATGCCCAATACGGTAACAGAATGCCAACACAATAGAACTCTTATTTCTTTCCTCTCTTCCCTGCAACCACAGGAGCTGCCTGAAATACAACTCTGTTGAGTTTGCCAAGCTTCCAGAGTAGATTTTTCAGGTATATGGGAGACAGTAGTTGGAACGAAAGATAGATCTCTTGAAGGTCTGCTTGCCACCAGTGGGAAAACAACTTTGGGTCCTTCCCTGGGTATCCGTTTAAGCATGTAGATCAGTCATTCAAAGGCTGCCCATTGAGGCAACTGATGGACAATTTGTGATACCCAATGCCTCTTCTACATGGCTTCTCCTTCTGCAATTCATTATTTATCATGCTTCCACAAGCCCACTTTCCCAGATATTGGATGATCTGGTGTGCCTCGTAATAGCTTCACCAGTAGTCTGGCAAGATCAAATATCCATAGAATAGATTTTCCCCGCATTGAATATCAGAATAGATACAACTGTCAGAGAATTACAATAGAAAGTCCCCTGAGGTATACTTTGAGAAAGTCTGTTCTATCAATGGATTCCCTCAAGGTCTGTAGGTTTCCTTTAAAGGAGGAGCTGGAAGAGAGATAGGATATTATATAATAACATTTGCATATTTCATTGTCTTTTGACAGATTATCCTTATGGGATCCTTCTGTCTGACTTGCTAAAGTTCAGATATCTTTGCCTTGATTCAAGTATGATAGTATGGAAGCAAATACTTATATATCTACACACACAGAGACAGAGTAATCTGTTGTACAAGGAATCTTGTGACAGCTTAAAAACCAAGAACTTCTTTTATTCCATAAAGTTTATTCCATTATGAAGCTGAACTTTTTCATAATTCACTTGGCCCACAGAACTGCTCTGCTGGGGTTTGAGCAACAGGAGGTCCATGCTACAGAATTATAGCATTATGATTCAACTTTAACTGTTGTGGTTCTGTCCTATAGAGTCCTGGGATTGACAGTTTAGCAGGAGAGCATCTACAGTTCTCAGCCACAGAGCTCTAAGGTCTCAACAAACTATAAACCCCAGGATTCTATAGGATGGAACCATTGAAGTTAAAGTGGAGGGATAGCACTATAATTGTACAGTGTGAATGGGCCCTTGGTGGATTGCAAACAAGTTGGACTGGATGTATTTCGACCTCTGACTCCCTAGATGGTGTGCAACTGTAGTTCACTCATGGGCTGCCTCAACCAACAGGAGAAACGTTTAGTTGCTGTTGGGGGATTCAGATAAGCATCTGCACTGTTTTGTCAGATTGTAAATGAATCTCCAAGGGTGTGGCTGCCTCTACATGGAGTACTGGTTCTATATTTATATCCCATCCAGTTTTGTTTTTAAACCCACCAATACAATGGCTATACACAGTATGGTAAAAGTATGCTTTAAATTGATCTTTTGAGTATATCCTTTCAGTAATTTGTCAATGGAATTGTGATAAAAATCAACACCGCTGTTGGTAGGGCCACCTATTGTGTAATTTTGCCAAGAGCAAAACCAGACATTTCCTTAAACCTCTTACCTTGAAAGTTTCATAATGTCCATCTGTGATCTATATTATGATCATCCATGGATCAGGAGCTCATTTAAGAGCTTGTCAAACTCAGCAGACAGTCCTTGCTCATTTTCCAAGGAGTAGAGACCAGCAGAAGGACTCAGGTGAGCAGGGAATTTTGGCCCAAGGGCTGGGCAGTGCTCAAGAGCCAAAGGGGTATGGTTGAATTTTGATCTTGGAAAGATGGCTTCCAGATGTAAAATGTGATGTCAACATCAGCAGGTCTTGGTCATGTTATTGTCTGTTGACCTCATTTTCTCATCTGCAAACTGCAAAGTAAGATTATTTGAATCCATCCCAGATTAGAACATGCCAGTTAACTTAACCTAACCAAGACAGGTTTATAACAAATAGATAGGTTTACAATCAGAGAAAGAGATAGAGAAGGATGGTGGTTGCAAGTTCCAAATCTTGTCCTAGCTGGTATATATATCTATATATATCCAGTACAGAAGTCAGTAGTCTGATCCAGAAAGCAAAAGTTTCATTTTCCCTCTTGTAGGAAGATGACAGATAGATGGATGGCTTAGGAACGTAGAAAGACTCCTAATATCAAACAATTTATACATCTATTCTAGGAATGCGCGACCTAGGGCCCTCTAATTGTTGATGGACTACAGCTCCTATGATCCCTGACCACTAAGTAATGCTGGCTAGGGTTGAGGTGGGAGCTGAAAACCGATGAAATTTGGAGGAATGACCACCTCTTTGATTTAGCCCAACATTGCTTACTCCGACTGCTCCCCAGAATTTAAGGAAGAAAATTTTCACACTACCCTTTTAACCTGAAGTACCAGGGATTGAATTTACCCTCTTCACAATTGAAAGCATGTACCTTACCATTGAGGTATGCTGTGTGGCTGGGATATAGCCTAATTTAGTGAGCTATGTGGAAATCTATGGGCTTCAAAGCTCGTTTTAAGGGAAGGAAAGGTGTAAGAATGTCATGCTTTGTGATAGCCTGGAAAGATTAGACTTTTTAATTGGCCAGACTTGGTTTACATTTAAAATTGAAATAATTGGGTCATGGCCTTCTGTCTGCCTGGTCAACAAAACAGCATCCCAGATCCCTTCTCTGTTTCTATTCCCACTCTCCTCCAGGTGAACCAAGAAAATGAGGAATATTAACTACCTGAGTTCCTTTCTGATCAGTTTTCTGGTTTCAAGTTTCTTCCTGGGACGTGAGTATCTCTGGCAGTTCTCAGTGGCAATGAAGTTGGATGTTAGGAGAAATGTTTTGTTATGAGGTGTTGGATTTTGAGGTTCACCTGCAATGCCAGTGTCTCCCTTAGAAATTGGGGTAATATAGCTCAAAGAAGGCCTGTGAGAGGAGGGTAATGGTAGGATTTTTTCACTTGTGTATGCCAGCACTAACATAGAGATTATTCTAGTTAAAAGGTAAACAGAGTATGAACTCTAGGTGACAAAACATTGATGGGAGTCATGACAATCTCCTAATGTTTTGATCAGGAAGCATGAATAGGGAAGGGCTCTGTAGGAGATGCTCACAGTAGGATCTCTGATTGCTTCACCTGGGCAGTTTCACCTTCTGTTGTTTTTGGGAGTGCTTGTAGTTTGCAGTTTTTGAAAGGCTTTCTCCAAGCCCATCAGCATTGGGCTTTCCTGCCTCACCCTCTCCGAACTTATGACCTGGGCCCTTTCCACACCTTACCGTCTTCTGGCGCTGGGGTGCAGGGATCATGCGAGCAGCCTCCAGTGAGAGGCTCTTACATTCGGGGTCCTTCGGCTTTGCACGAGCTGCCTGCTCATGTGAGAGCCCCGCCTCTTCCTTCTGCAGTGCAGTCTGGGACCTTCCCAGGCTGTGCTGGGGCAGGAAGCATGACCGGTGTGGCTCCAGAGGCTCCACATGCCAGGTAAATGCGCATGGGGCCCAGGAGCAATGCGCGATCGTGCACCATTTTCGGCTTCTAGCCAAAAATGAAAAGGTGCATGATTGGTGCCTGCCGGCCCCTGGAGCATCACGCGATTGTGAATGCATCGTGTGGATAGCTCCTCACAATCACGCTACACTCCAGGCCGTCTTTTGCATGGAAAATGCCATGTGGAAAGGGCCCTGGTCATGTCTGAGATCATCCTGACCTGGCACATGCTTGCAGCCAGCACCCTTTCAAACGTGTTCCAGTCATAAATATATCCAATTATGAAAATAGCACTCCCACAGAGTGGGGATGTATAGTGTGGTTACAGTGATGTGCCCAAGGTTGCCCAGTGAGTTTACATGGCTGAGCGGGGAATTGAGTCCTGGTCTCCAGGATTGTAGTCCAACACTCAAAGCATTATGCCATGCTCCTACAAGACTACAAATATTTTTAAAAAATTGTTCCCTGTTTTCCCAGGGTGGGCTCTTAATCACTGATTAAACAAAAACACCTCTACATCAAATTTCTTTCGAAAACTTCTGCTGCTATTTTTCTTAAAATGCTAATTATTAAATCCTACAGTCAACACAACATTGTGTTTATCTTGCAAGAAACCGATTGATGGATGCCACTCATTTCTCTCTTTCCATTTTGAACAGTCCAGACTGAGCCCTGTGCTAGGGATTGGCTACAATACCAGGGCAACTGCTATGGATACTTTGACACTAAGATGACATGGCATGAGGCTGAGGTAAGATGTTGGAGCTCACGAGATCTTGCCTAACACAGCCTAGTTAGTTACGGCTTCCAGTTCATGAAAGTTCAAGTGAGGAGGTTCTTCCTCTCCTTCATGTGACTCTGTTGGCATTTGTGGGGGCCTAGAGATGAGCCAGGAAGCAGGGGGAAAAGTCTGACTGTTCAAGAATGACATGTTGCTTAGGAGCCAGGTTTCCCCAACCTGTGTGCCAAAGGCTGTCCCAAGCGATTTTGTAGCAAAATATTCTTACACCTTTCTTTCCCTTAAAACGAGCTTTGAAGCACATAGGTTTCCACATAGCTCGCTAAATTACGCTATATCCCACCCACACAGCGTACCTCAATGGTAAGGTACATCCTTTCAATTGTGAAGGGGGTAAATTCAATTCACATTCCATCTGGAATGAGGCAGCCTACATCCCAACTGGCTAATGAAAAGGTAAGGCAAGTGTCGTAGCTCCATTCTTAACTTGATGATGGAGAAGCAAAGCTTGTCTGAAGGAGATGTAGAAGAATGGAATGGTGATGAAGGTGAAGACTGAGGTGAGCGGAGGTGGAGAAGGGAGGGTTTTTTAATGTGACCGATGACCTTAGGAATGTCCTGGGTCACAGGGTTTACTTACCTGGGTATACAAAAGGTGTTTATGATCATGCATTACAATGGGAATGTTTTAGGTGAGAAAAACAGAAGGGTTTCACCAGCATGAAATTCTGTCCCATCCGAACCCCAATTGCTCTAACAGTAAGAAGGGTTGGGGAGGACCCTGGAAATTCCAAACAATTATAGCCTTTGTGATACAGCACACAGAGCTAAGGGAGAGACAGTTGCTTCTCTTAGGCAATCTTGTGAAGTCCAGACAGGGTGGAGATTTCCCTGAGGGTATTTCCTGCCTCCCTTCTCTGAGACACAATTCTACCTGCTTTAAACAACTAAAAGGTAAGCAGGTTAGTCACAAATTCCTTTTCTTTTTGTCCTTGCCCAGATTGAGTGCCAAAGTTACCAGCGCAGCACCCACCTTGCCTCTCTTCTCAGTCATGCTGAGATCCTTGTGGTAGCCAACCACATCTCTGCTTACCAGACTGAAGTCAGTGATGTCTGGATTGGACTGCATGATATCCGGCATGTGAGTATGCCATCTCTCTTATGCATCTGCTTTCTCAAAATCCCCAGCAGATAACCGGTACCCTCTATACCAAGTAGTCTTTCTTGAATTTTGAATTTTGTACTTTGAACACAGGCATATTGATGTGGATTCCATCATATGCATCACAGAATTAGGAATCGTGAGAATTTTTACCATTTCTTCATTCCTGGATTTTCTGAGTCCTCAAGAGATCACAGAAATAATTGAAAGGCTGATGCTAATTTAACTGGTATTTTCTCAGTAATAAGAGCCTGTCCTGGCAGGCATAGGCTTCCAGGTTTGAGGGGATCACTAGACGAGGTGCCAACAAGAAGAAATGCTGGGTCAGCTCACAGTAGTGGTCACCATTTTCTTTCCACTCAGTGGCTCTGGTCTCCAAGATAGCACTGCCACATTGAGGTGTAGGTTATAGAAGTAACTTCTCATCCAATACTTTACCTTTGAGCATAGGGTCCTTTTGTGTTAACAGCAACAGCATGCTGGCATCAGTTTTGGGAGATACCTCTCCCACTGCCTTTGGCACTTCTGCTGACAATCAGAATTTGACACCATGAATCTTGAACTGATTGCATGCATTTAAATGGAACCTCAGAGGTACAGTTCAGAAGTTTAAAGAAGCTTAAGGATTTCTTAAAATCCACCCTAGGGGGCTTGGGGAGGCATTTGAATTCAAAAACAGCTTTTAAAAAATATTCAAGGAAGGAGTTGGGCATGGACTTTCCATGTGGCCTCCAACCCCAGACAATTCCCCAGCCCTTGCATAGGCCATAACTTGAGCTATCTCTCCAGCTCAAATCTTTGGCTCTGTTTTTCTTTCTGGCCCCACTCTACAGAATGGCAGATGGAGATGGTCGGATGAATCTCCCTATAACTACAAAGCATGGATGGTAGGTGCACCCAACAACCAGGAGGGAAGCAAGCACTGTGTGGAGCTGAAGCATTCTGTGGAGGGGACCCCCGCTCCTGTCCTCGGAGTCCAGGAACAAAGAGAAATAAGAGACTGCCACCACAAAGCGCTGCGACAGAAATGCCTTTCAGAAGAAAGACTCCGCAACAAACCTGCAGGTGAAAATTCTTTGGTACCATCCAGAAAAAAAAGGTCTTCTAGTTCCGTTACATTTTTGGCACACTATCACAGGTTGATGAGAAACAGAGCCTCCTCTATCTCTTCTTTGCTAACTATTTTAGCTTTAGCCATGTTTAGAGGAGCGGCATGGATTATGTCTTAAAAATGGCTGGAGGTCCTTTCTGTGGCTCTTTCAAGCGTATACCAGTCCCATCTAGGGCTGGGAAAAACTGTCAGTCCCATTTTTGTTCATTTCTCAGCATTCTACCTCCGTTCCTGTTCTGTCCAGGGTTGTATCTACTGGGGGGTAGGGTTTGAAATGTGGGCATTACCCCTAAACAAGTATTATGGCCACTTCAATAAATTTTTCCTCCAGTCCCCAAATTTCTAGCATTGCAGCGAGTGAAACAGTTAAAATCCTCCACACCTAGAACTCTCATATTTATTTCTTTATACTACCTCAGTAATAAAAAGGAGGAAGGAAGAGGGGAAGGAAAAAAAAAGAATTGTGGGACTAATGGTTTTATTTTTGCACAAGCTTTCGTGGATATAAACTCTGCTTTGGATGCAAAGCTGTGAAAGTCAGTGTAGTCCAAAAATGTCATTCTTCTGAGCTCTGTTCCTGGCTGTGAAAATCTCAGCTTATTCCATAGTCTGTCTTGGAAATTTCTCCCAGTGAAATCAGTCCCACAGGTGAAGCACTTCCACATCTATATCATCCTGGGAGACAGAAACTTTTTTTTAAAAAAAATAAAAAATACTGAGATCTGCAGGGTACTGGATTACCTGCTGAATGCCAGAAATTTGAATTTAAATGGCGAAACTGGAGTGGAATATGAATGACTCTGAGTAGAATCTAGAGGGAAGATGTCAGTCTTTTGGGAGGAGAAGAAGAATCTATCAAATATCTGACACTTATTTTGTTCCATAGATTTCACACAGTGGAACGATGCGAAGTGTCACAAACTGAATGCTTACATCTGCAAACATGAACTGTAGAGACTCAGCTGTGCCTCTGCAAGACCGTCAGGACTGAAATGAACAGGAATCTTAGATGACATGCTGTGTCCTCAAGTACATCCTGGAGGCCTCCATTTTTTAAGGACCAGCTCTTCTGGAACAACTGATGCAGATACCACTTGGTCCAAATGATACAAAGGAGTCAGACTGCATCTGATGTAACAGCCAGTCTACCTCTGCAGGAAACCACTGGGGCCATTTCTGCACTACACTCTTATAGCGCGATTATTCCACTTCCAACATCCTATGGAATCCTGGGGTTTACAGTTTTGGGAGGGGCCGGCCACAAATCCCGGGATTCCATAGGATGTTGAAAGTGGAATAATCACTCTATAAGAGTGTAGTGCGGAAATGGCCTGGGAAACATAATCCTGTTACCTGTGCTAAGGATCCTTCCCTGCCAAAGAGTCCTGCAAATGTGTACCAATTATATTCCCCAAGAGTCCTTGTGGGGATGCCATGACAGTTGCAGTTGTATAAAACCCAAATAATTGTGTGCGGTGTGAACATACTTTTGAAAGTAAGCCTTGTCCTCTGAGCATTTTTTCCTGCATCTAGTTCAGAGGTTGTAGTTTAGAAAATAAATGCTCATAAAAATAAATGCCTTATGAGTATGAATTTTGGGTGGGTTGAAATTGCCTAAATTAATTTCAGCCAAGAAAGCCTACATCCTATGAGTTATTATTTATTAATTTTTGTACTCTATATCTCACATTTTCTGAAAGGAGACTTTTTGTCTCAAAGGAGACATTCAGGGCAGCTGAGAGCCTTGAGGAACTGCCAAACCAGACAAGCCAAGACAACAAACCAACCACTTAAAAAAATTAGAATTCAAGCAAATGGGACTTGCAATAGAAAGTTGCAATGTGGAATGCAACATTCCCCTTTCCAGAATATGCTGTCCTTTCTACCTCCTTCCACTTCTCTGTTTCTCCTTCCTGCCTAGTCCATTAGCAACTTGCAGGAATTAAACACGATAGTTCCTACCATATTGTTTAGGGGTAAGGATCTGTCCCAAGCAATTTTTCCACTCTTAAAATTATTTTGTATGTCGGTAAAGGCTTGGACTTTCTCAGACTGAAGAAATCTCCTTTTTGGGCAAAGATAATGCAAGTGTGGATCCATCTTAGGGAACTGTGTTCCCTGATAGTATATACCATGGGTGGGGAAAGTGTTGCCTAAAGGTTGTGTGTATCCTCCAAGGCTGTTTTATGTTTCCAGGCCTCCATGAGCTCCTCAGGCCAATATAAAATTATTATTTTCTTGGCAAAAGATTAGTTTTTCATCTCCTGGAGGCCTCTAGGAAAGGTGGGCTTGGCATAATACTGGTTGCAGGAGCCAACGTTGGCTGTTGCTGCAAAGTGTTAGGCTCTCAATTAGGGATGGATAGCTTCAGTAGATCCTTGGCCAATTTCACTAGGGTAGAATCCACTTACAGGCCATACCCCAATATGGTAGAAGCTAAAAAAGAGAGTTTTTGATTGCAACAACAACAACAACACGACATTTTAGCCTTCAAACAAGGTGCATGTGGAAGATGCCCTTTATTTTAGAGGAGACCTATGCTTCTTGGAGCATTCCAGGAGTGTGCATATTGCAAACAGTAATTGCCATGCTGCCAAATTTTATCAGGGCTACAAGGTGGCTGCAAAAACAGCCAAGGTACTTCATGACACTCCTGGGGAAATGGGTTTTCCAGCCCTATTCTAAATATTTTCAATGCATTCATGATTTTATGTGTGCAAGACAGGCTGCTCTGAGCCTGTACGCCCACCAAATCCTCTCTTTCAAGAGACTATAATTAACTTTATGCAATGCCTTCTGGTTGACTGAGGTTAACCTAGAGCAAGTTTTTCAACTCTGCCTGGAAGGAGAAAGGTAAAATTAACTCTAGTTTTTCAGATATTGGAAGATCAGGTTCATACTTTGTGGCCAGTAAGACATTTCTTGTGCATCTGTAATCTCATGTAAGGTTATTTGAGGACTGAAGCGCACTGGATCATTAGCATACAGGTCTAGGTTTTTTTTACTCCAGAAGCCACAGTGATCTCTTTAAAACAGAGCTTTCCAAACTTTTCATGTTGGTGACTCACTTTTTGGACATACATATTTTTACCACACAGTAACTCAGTTTTACTAGCAAGCTGGAGGTTAAACTAACCCCTTATAAGAGACACAGACACATACATAAATTGTAATAACAAAATGTATGGGGACACAACATATCTCATGAAAATCTTTCATATATTTTTTAAAAGATATGGATTATAAGTAATAACATACTTTTCCAAGATTGTAGGTGACACGCCTACACACTTCAGGCGACACACTAACGTGTCACAGCACACCATTTGGAAAGCCCTGCTTTAAAGTTTCAGAGGAACTTGTCTTGTAGCACGTCAGTACACTTATCTATCTAGTCCAGTACTGTCGATATTAGAGGTGGGCATCCTCTGGGACCCACAGAAGTTATTTGCTAATTAATTTGATGTAGCAGGTGCTGGTAATATTTGACTATAGCTGGAAAATTTGCAGCCAACAGTGCAGTTCTGCTTAGAAGGTCAAATTTATTTCTGTGGATAATATTGTATGTTGCCATCACTTTGAACCTTTAAGTATGTCATGGGGACGCATACATGTACCATCTCTCTCTCTCTCTCTTTTGTATAAAGAATGCAAAATGATTATATCATTTTCAAATATAGGAATGAATAATTTCAGCATTTTTTCCTCCTCTTGCTTCATGAAATTACAAGGGTGACTGTGCAATGCTCAAGCACTTTGTTGGGGAAATGTCATTTGCACAGAAAAATATAGGTGGTTTCCCTGCACAGAAAACATGTTCAGAGGTAGAAACTGGTATTTTCTAAACTGATTCCTGTGCCAAAAATATTGTTTTGTCATCAGAAAATACATTCAGGAAGACTATATGCAATTTCTCAGTGTAGGAATTGGTGTGGTTTTGCTCAAGGATGCAAATATTAATGAGAATTCTTCCATCCCTTATGCCTATATCCATAATGAACCAACAGATGCTACAGTCAACATATATCAATTCGCGTCATCCTAATTCAGTTCAGACAGTAGAACGTGTTGGTTATCCAAGGCACTGAAGCAAACTTGGGAATAGAGTTCAGCATCTTGGGTAGATCCTTTAAAGTTCAGACTAAAACCTAGGTTGGATTCACTGCTCCACTAACAACAGAGCCACCTGCTTCTACTGAGATCAAGGAAGAAAAAGAAAGGAATGCATTACCTACAGAGAAAATATTGAGAGATGTGCTTTGTCCTGGAATGTCCACTAGAGGGTAGCAACAAACAACAGATTGGAAAATAGGAACTGCCTATCTGTTTGCTATTGAAGTCAGAAGGCAGAGACACAGGGCATTTCTGCACTAGACTGTTATAGTGCCATTATTTCACTTTCAACATCCTATGGGATCCTGGGGTTTGCAGTTTAGGGTGGGGCCTTAAGAATTCTCAGCCAGAGAGCTCTTTGGCCACAGTAAACTAGAAACCCCAGAATCCCACAGGATGTTGAAAGTGGAATAATAGTACTGTAACTGTGTAGTGCGGAAATGGCCAGTGTCATTTCCCCTCTCAACTATAACTATTCTTTTTCTTCAATAGCTATACCTTGCTGCCCAGTCAGGCCTCAAGGCCCCTCCCTAAACTGCAAACCCCAGGATTCCATAGGATGTTGAAAGTGGAATAATAGCACTATAACAGTCTAGTGCAGAAATGGCCACAGAGATGTGTGAAGAGAGAAATGATCCCTTTTTCACACCCTTGTCCTGTCGAGCTCTGGTGATGATCTTGGCAATGGCTCTGCCAGGAAGGGAGTGTGACAGGAGTGTTCTCCTCCTCACATGAATGGCTCCCTGTGGAAAGGAGCACAACAGACATGCTGCTTCCTTATGCAGTGCAGCCAGGTATTTTCCCAAGGAGCACGAGGGCAGGAAGCACCACCATCACACTTCCTGCCCTTCCACATGATAGGTATATGCGGGATGGTAGCGTGATCTTGTGTCATTGTCGGAGGTCAAGCCCATCAGTGATTTAATCTGTGATTGCATCGCCTGGAGATGGGAAAAGAGTGTGATTGCAATGACATCATGCAGAAGTGTCGTTGCAGTCCGGGTCCTCTCTCATCCCCATGCCTGGATCAGAAGACGCTGCAGAAAGGGCCTCAGACAAATATATTATCAAAGTAAGTAACAGAACATGGCAGAGGATTATCTAGGACTAGCACCCCAGGAAACTGCGATCTAGCCAAGGAAACCCACTAGGTGTCTGTCTCACTCTCTTAGTCGCATGGCATATATAGAAATCAGGTCCTGTAGATGTGAGCATTATACTCTTGTTTTAGATTTTAGGCAGAGACACAGTAACATCTGTCAAATCAGCCCTGGGTTTCTCAGGCTATACAACAAACAAGTTGCATGATGTCTCTCTGAGAACTGTATGTTGATGAAACGTGTGAAAGGGATCTAGGAGACTTCATAGACCACAAGCTGAACATGAATCAGCAGTGTGATGCGGCAGCCAAGAAAGCCAATGCAGTTCTCGACTGCATCTATAGGAGTATGGTGTCTAGATCGAGGGAGGTACCACTCTACTCTGCTTTGGTTAGACATCATCTTGAATACTGTGTCCAGTTCTGGGCACCTCAATTCAAGAAGGACATGGTCAAGCTGGAGCAAGTCCAGAGGAGGGCGACCAAAATGGTGAGAGGCCAGGAAGCCATGAAGCCCTATGAGGCTAGACTTAGAGAGCTGGGCATGTTTAGTCTGCAGAAGAGAAGGTTAAGAGGGGACATGATAGCCATGTTTAAATATTTGAAGGGATGCCACGTAGAGGAAGGAGAGGGCAGGTTTTCTGCTGCTCCAGAGACCAGGACAAGGAGCAATGGATTCAAGCTGCAGGAAAGGAGATTCCACGTGAGCCTCAGGAAGAACTTCCTGACAGTCAGGGCTGTCCGGCAGTGGAATCTGCTGCCTCCATGGAGGGTGGTGGAGTCTCCTTCTTTGGAGGTTTTTAAGCAGAGGCTTGATGGCCATCTGTTGGGAGTGCTTTGAGGGTGTTCCTGCATGGTGGGAGGTTGGACTGGATGGCCCGTGTGGTCTCTTCCAACTCTACATTTCTATGATTCTATGACAGTGTTGAAGAATACAGACAGAGGAATGGATGAGTTATTTCCATGTCTTTTACTACCATGAGACACCCAGAGCAAGGAACCCCTGGTAATAACCCCAAATGGTTGTTGTTGTGTGCCTTGAAGTCATTTCTGACTTACGGTGATCCTCAGGAAAACATAACACAGGATTTTCTTGGCTAGATTTGTTCCGGGGAATGTTTCGCCTGAGGATGAGAGAGTGGGACTTGCCCAAGGTTACCCAGTGAGTTTTCATGGTTGATGAGGGATTTGAAACCGGGTTTCTAGGGTCCTAGTACAACACCCTTTGTTCTTAGTTTGTGCCAATTGAACCAAACTGAATTCAAGGCCCAAAAGTGGGGTTTCACTCAATTAACTCAATAGGAGGGAGAGGGGAAGAGGGTGTAGAATCTTCCACTTCCCAGCAGGCCCAGGCAAAAGCAACCTGCTGCAGCCTCTCCTAGCTTGTGTGTTCTTCCTTATTGATAAATTCTGCGGTCTTGATCGCATATTGGTGTCTCAGTTTTCATCTGTGAAATGTTGCAGAATATGCATTACTATTGTTTAAAATGCAGGAAGCAATTTTATTGAGATGATTAGGAGGCAAGGAATGGCCTTTACAGGTGAGGTTGATGGAAATTTCTGATCAAAACATAATCCTGAGTAAGATTTAGGAAGGGAAAGAAACTCCCAGACATGCACAGAGATTACCTGTTGGGCAATGCAATCATTCACAGGAAATGCTATCAGTTATTTGACATTGTTCCAACTACGAACTGGAAGCTAAGAAAGGGGACCCCAAAATATAGGCTGAGATCTTTCATTGGAGGATGTATCACTGACATGTTGGTATGATAGGTCTCCTGGTCCAACCCCCTCAAACCCATCTCTTCATTGTGGCTCCCCCCCCCCCAATGCTGACCATTTCCATATCAGTGGAGGAGGTGGGTACAGTTGAAATTCATTGATCTGTTTTTGTATAGCTGGAGACACCATGACACACAATGACACATGGGAGGCCCCTGAGGATGATGTTATTGGTATACTGCAGGGGTGGGCAAATGTGGAAGGCAATGGGGGCTTACTGGCCATTTCCAACTGCAGCCCCTACACAAATCTCAATGTTTTTCAACCTCCAAATGCCTGCCTTCTAGGAGGTGTGAGGGGGCATTTTTGCTACATTTAGAGGCTGCCCTAGGCCAGTTTAAGCCAAGGAGAGGGCTTTTTGAAACAGGAAGTGATCAGGAATAGATTCCTGATCATTTCCTGTTTCATAGAAAAGCTGTCCCAGACCTAAATTTACTCAGAGAGGCAAGAATGTGACAAAATTTGTCCTTGTACCACCTATAGGGTGTTTGGGGGCATTTTAAAAAAAATCTTAGCAGTTCTGGGGGCACAAAAACACCCTGAGGTAGCCGACACTTTGGCCATTTCCGCACTACACTCTTATAGCGCGATGATTCCACT